>JAOXNR010044694.1:0-19073 GCA_028571225.1 Parsonsia alboflavescens | reverse complement strand
ATATGGAAATGTTATGGAGTACTATATTGTACAAATTATAAAGTGCTCCAATTAAATTTCTAACTGTCAAAGTTAACGGGCAAATGTCTTTTATTTTTTAAAAAATAAAATAAAATTTAATCAAGTATCCTTAAGGTTTAGTTTATAAAAAATATTTAAAAAATAATTTTTTTATAGAATTTTTTTTTAATACATACCGTTAACTTTGAAAATTAGAAATTTAATTGGAACACTCTATAATATATATATATATTGAAATAAATTAATAAATTACCAAATTGTTTGTTTATAATTATTATAAAAATTAATTTGCAGTTGTAGCTAACGAGAATCTAGTTGAACTAATCAGATTATCCATTTATGCATTTTTTATGGTCACGAGAACTCACACGTATCATTAAAGAATCCCATCATGGGAAATTAAAGTCGTAAGTAAAATTTTGTGAAGATTGTAGAGAAATATTCTCTCTAGCCAAAATTAAATCTTTTTATTTTTATTTTAATTTATTTGAAAGTGAATATCTTATCTATAAAAATAAATAGGTTCTTTTAATATAAATTGTAAGTAACAACTTTGAATTCAAAGATTTACAACCACTTGCATAATGTTCCCACCACTAATTACATTAACGAGGATAAATTATTAATGGCTTAAATAACAATGTAGACACTGAACTTGTTATTTTTTTCAATTTGACCATTAAACTATAAAATCAGTAAATTTAACCATTACATTTTATTTTTTTGAACAATTTAGCCATTATACTTAAAGTTTTCAGAAAATTAAGCCATTTTACTATGGTTTGATTAAATAATAGTCATGAATGTAATCAATCTTCAGTGATAATGTCACAAGGCTTTTCATGTCATCAAAGTTTTTCATATTGACTAAGAGAATATTCATCGATTTATCAATTTTATCGTTTATCTAATTTTTTATTGACACATAATTTGAAAGACACAAAATAAACTTTTACATTTAATTTAGCCGATGAGGAAAATTTTAGTGACATATCAAGCCACATAATATTATTAACGAAGATTTATTGTATTTATGATTGTTATTCCATCAAATAACCATAGGGTGGCTAAGATGTTCAAATATGTAAAGTATAATGGTTAAATTAACTAGTTTTATAGTTCACTTGCCAAATTGAAAAAAAGTTGACAAGTTTAGTGACTGCATTGTTATTTAAGCCAATTATTAACTTTGTGAGAGTTAAAAGTATTCCTTAATTTTTTATCAAGTCAAAGCAGAGAGAGTATATGTACTTCTATCTAAAATTGAATGAATGTTCACTTAATCAAAGAGTATTTGAGACTTCGGTTTCCTAAATGGATGGTAAGTAATAGCATTTGAGATCGAAAAATTCGAAACAAGAGTAAGTGGGGAGGGATCCCCAACTAAATCTATATTTTAATATATAAAAGAAGGACTATGAACCTAAAACTCTAACAAGTATCTTCGCTTAAAAATTTGCTAACCATTTTTATTATAATGGTCATCTAAAAGAGAAAGGAGAAGACGGAAAAAAATAAAAAAGGGTCTTCTAAAAGATAAACATTTATTTAATAGATTTACTATAAATATTTTTCAAAAGTTATATTTAAGTTAAATTTAGTTAATTATTTAATTCTATTTTGATTCTTATTTTTTTTTAAGATCACATATGAAAAATTGACATTTTTAAATTTCTGTAAGGATTCTTTTCTTTTTAAGTAATTTAATTTTTTAATTTATGTGAAGATTATTTTCTTTTTAAGTAATTTAATTAATTGTATAGTTTTAATTTATTTTCTAGAGATTTAAATCAATTAATTTATCTTGTAAAAGATTTATATGAGATTAGTTATTCATTTTTTTTTAAAGGATTAGTGTTTTCTTTTAAGATAAATTTTAATTATAAAGATTAAGTCCTTTTAAGGTTTCCTTTTAGATAAATTTAATTAATTATGTAGTTATAATCTATTTTCAAAAGGTTGAAATCATCTAATGCATTATTGTTTGCTAATTCAATTCCAAAATATTTAGGGGGGGAAAAAATCCTTTCAATTTTATTCTTTAGATTTTTTAAAGAGTCAATGCAAAATTAATAAGGTATAAACTAAACAGTTTAATTGAATGGATTTTTTTTTTTTTAATGAAGTTAATAGTAAAAGGTTTGTAAAAAAAGGGGTATTTATGTTATCAAAATTTATATTTTGCTTTTAGTTTTTGTTGTTTGATTGTATTCCAATTATTCTAAAATATTTGAATGAAAAAGCTTTCGAATTTAATAAAACTACTTGTTGGAAAAATTTTTAACTGATTTAATTTCATGTACGTTTTATGAGAAAAAAAAATTATAATTTAATTTTTTTAAAAATCTAATTTTTGCTTCTATGGGCAAGTTTGATTACGTGAATGAAAAACCTAATATTTTAATTCCAATATTTTAGTTGAAAATTTATTTATTTAAATATCAAAAATATTCAAAAGTTGAAAATAATTTAATAAATTTTAATCTAAAATATCCTATGGAAATTTAGTTAGATTTTAATTCTTTTTAAAAATTTAGATATTTATAGATTCAATTCAATAAAATGGTAGTTTTAGTTTTATTATACAAGGAAGGATAATTCAAAGAGAAATTATATTTCTTAGGTCAAAAAATTTTAAATACCATTTAAACCTTGAAATTCCAGAAACAAACAAAAACTCAGCCTAAAAAGTAGAAATTACACTCAATTATTTCCTTTTTTTTAATTTTATAAAAAATATCGATTTGAACGGGTGGTGAGTGACATATCTTAATCATTTTTTTTAATTTTTTATATTTTATAACAGGATTATAAATGTCTTCCCACATATTATGCAGGTTTCTATCCTAATTTTAATAAAAATAAAGTGACAAGGTTATAACAAATTTTTAATTAAAAATAATTATTTACTTTTACACATCATAAAATAAAGAGATTCAATTTTAACCCATAGATAATATTCAAAAGAAGAATAATAAAAGTGCATGAACCTTGTACATGGTTCCATAAAGGTTTCAAATTTTTTAATCCTTTTTCTACAATATCTTCTATATTATCAATGATAAACATACATTTATACTTTTACAAATATATTTTATTAACAAAATCAACAAGACTTTAAAAAGATATATTAAATCATAGAAGTAATTATTTAAATTAGATAATATATACTCCCTTGGTTCGGAATTGAATATCTCATTTTGATTTGCATAAATTTTTAAAAAATAAGTTGACTTAGTTCATTTTATTCTTAACGATACCAATTTCTTAAGAAAATTTTAACTAGTTTAGGAAATGAGACATTCATTCCCAAATAACTCAAAATAGAAATGTGAATATTTAATTTCAAACAAAGAAAATATTATTTTAATTCTACAGAACTTTCCATAGGAGTACATAATTACATACGTAAGAAATTCAATAAAAATAATTACGGCCTAATTCCTCCGGACATGGATGGCAAAAGATTCCTTTTGGTATTGCTCTCAATTTTCTTTTTATTCTATTATTACCTTTCTACTTCCAGTTTCTCCGTCAGGAATTCTGGCCTCTGACTCAGTCAAAGACTGAGGCAGCAGAGAATTTCATTTGCTTATCTCCTAATTGAATAATTGATTCTACACCTTCTAGCACGTTTCTGGTGGGGCCCGTATCATAAGTTCTTGACATTGGATTATAGATTGGGCCTTTAGTCATTCAATTAATCCGAAGTTTATAAAATAAATTGCCTTGCAAAATTTCTAAGTGAAAAGATTAGATTTGATATATTTGTCCCTCTGATCTTGTCTGTGTCGATCATATTAATAGTTTAGTAGTGTGGTTTACTGAAAAATGATAATTTGTACTAAAATAATTAACCGTAATATATTAAAAGATCGTAATGACAGGAAAATAAATGTAATTAAAGATAGTTTAATCCAAAGATAATTGATCAAATTAACTAAAAAAGATATATAAGATATTGCATTCAAGGGTAACGTATATGATTAACTTTTTGTTGACTGCTATACACTCTATGACATTTTCCTTTAATCTAAAATGACTTAGAATGAAAATCGGAATGTCCGATTCCGGTGAAAGAGAGTATAGATAATTTTTATCCAAAATTATGTATTAGTTGTTAACTATTATTTTTTTATTATTTCGAAATATAAATTGTTTTTTAATGTATAATTTCAATTTTCTTCTTCTATATTATCCCATTTAATATTATCTAGAACACCATACGTAGGGACTGAATCTATCCATTTCTATTTTTAGTCATCTGGATTTAAATGTCTCATTTCCAATTAAAAATTTTATAAATTAATTGATATTGTTATATTGAAAATGAATTGAGTCAAACTCTTTTAATAAATTTTATCAAAGTCAAAATAAGACATCTAATTCATGACAAAAGAATATTATTTACTAACATGAAGGAAGAGATTTGTAATTACAAATGAGAAATATAAGAGTATTTTTATATAAATACCTAACATACTTGCTTTTAAATGTTTTTAATTTAATAAAAATGACCTTAGTTATTGATATTTTGGAATTGAGAAAGTGTTTAATATTGAAAGAAAAAGCTTAATTTTATTTTTTGAAATTTATTTTTTACTTTTATATTAATAAAAAAATTATGAGCATTTCTAAAGAAATTATTAGAATTATTTATGAATTTGTGTTTGCATAAAACACGTAAAGTAAGATTGTTATTCAAATTTTAAAATATAATTATAAAAAAAAAATGTGAAACGTTATAATTTTAAGCCGAGGAAACATTAATTTATAAATTTAAAAAATAATCATGTCCCCCTAATGTATGACCAAATTCCCCGCCTTGTTAATTTATTTTTCACATGACATTTTGTTTTAATGGGCGGGGAATATATTGAATTTAGACGAAGAAAAAGAAAATATTGAACGCGCGATACTTTATTGTCTCAGGAAAGAAAACCATACGTAGCTAACAAGTTGTTTAATTTAAAAAAAAATAAAAAAAATCAACGTGGCATCCGAGATTTCATTTTGTCAATAAAAAAGATTTCAAGAAAAGGGAAGCGACAAAAAAGTGAGGTGAGGAGAGCGGTGGTAGATGGCGGCAGAGGTGGTGGCAGCTACGACGGTACCAACTGCAAATTTTGGTTGTTTCTGTAATCCATTAGAACGTTTAGGTGGTGGCTCGGCCTAACTTCCTTTTTCTTCTCCTTTTTAAATGTTTCTTCTTCTTCTTTTTTTTTTTTTTTTTTTTTGCCTTTTTCACTTTATCGTACAAATGTTTGCATCTAAATATTTTTTTCTTCTTAATATTTGAACCTTTTTGTGCTTTTCTCAGATAATAATAGTAATAATAATAATAATATCATTTTCTTGCTTTCACACTCAAAATCAAGAACTTGCCAAACCATTTCTATCGCTCTCTGTTTGAGTTTGACCCGTTGCCACCTACCGGGCAGCTTCTTTTAGCTCTCACCTCCAATGGAGACCCCACCAAGCCTCCTGTAATCTTTAGAGAGAGAAAGAGAGAGAGTTTCATTCTCTCTCTTAGTGGCAAGCATAAGCTGCTGAAGAAACATGCCTCTTTGTTAGAGCTTCCAAAATGCTGATTTAAGCTTTTCTTTTTCTCTCTCCCCTCTCTCTCTCTTTCCTTTTCCTTTTTCCCCCCCTTGTTGTAAAAGGTAAAAAAACCCTAGTTTCTTGATTGCAGAGAAGTCCCCCAAACCCCCAAGTGCCCTTGATTGTCTTTGTGTAGAACTAGAAGCTGGTCTTCCTAATTAGTTTGGAGGACATGGTGGTCGAAAAGGAGGGGAGAAGATACTGGGTTTCATTGTAGAGAGATCAGAACTTTAAAGATGGAGATATATATGGGTACTTTCTGAGTGCTTTTTTCTGAAAGATATACATCTCTTCATTCACTTCATGGGTTGTTTTCTTGTAGTGATGATCATGGATTTTGATCGGTGTTTTTGAAGATTCCCTTCTCACACATTCTTTGTGTACAGAGACATACTGTTCGCAGAGCCTAGCTATCACTATCTATCTATCTATTTGTAGCTTGTCAGAGGAGGTTATTACTTGTTAGACTTCTCTTTCTTTCTTTGCCTTTGCACTCCTTTTTTTTTTTTAATTTCAGATATTTTATTTTTCCTCTTTGTGTTGAGAGAGAGAATCAGAAGATATGGATTCTGGTAACAGTGGCAGTTTGCAATCGTCCAGTGGTGGTGAAGAAGAGTACGATTCTCGTGGGGAATCCATCTCTTCCTTCTTGAATTCCTCCGGCGGCGGCGGAGGCCATTTTGCTTCCATCCCTGCAGACCCACGAACCCAACTTCTTTCTCACGGCCACCACCAATCCGGGCACCACCACCAACCCACTTTGTTTAATCCTCATTCGCAAAATTTCGATGGTTTTCCACATTCACTAGGAAACTCGGGTGGGAATTCTCAATTCGGTAATGATTTGGTCTGGTCCAGAGGCTTAAGATCTGAACCCAATTATGGCAACTTTGGAAACTTAACGGGTTTATCATCATCATCGATATCCCTTCAGTCATCATCCACCCAATCTGCTGTTTTGGGTACTCAAACTCAAGGCCAAGGGCTCAGTCATCATCAAGTTCCATTTGCAAGCTCATCATCTATGCCGCCGTCACATGAATCTACCGATGGAAATGCGGCAAGAACTTCCCAGCAGCACTCCGATCAAGCCAACAATATGGTCAAAAATCCGAAGAAGCGCACCAGGGCTTCAAGGCGAGCGCCTACCACTGTTCTCACCACTGACACAACCAATTTTCGACAAATGGTGCAAGAGTTCACCGGAATCCCCACTGCTCCCTTTTCAGGTTCTCCCTATTCCCGGAGGCTTGATCTTTTCTCTACAGGCTCCGCCATGAGGTCTACTGGTCATTTAGATGTACTAGGTCCCCTCTACCCTTTAAGGCCCTCCGCACAAAAGATTCAACTAAACCCATTTTTCCCTCCAGCCTCATCATCCCCTTCTCTGTTGAATTCAAGCGTGATGGATGCTCTAGTTTCTTCCACCGCTAATACCGGGACGGTTACTAACAATCCCAATAACAGCAACAACTCTGCTGCGGGTACTTCAAATGCGGGCATCACCACAAGCTCAAATCACGAGTATCATCAAATAACCTCGAATCTTGCAGGAGGCCTTTCGAAACAAACCCGGCCCCAGGATCTATTAAACATGCAGAATCAGATGCTCGCTTTCCAGCCACTACTAGAATCTTCTCTACATCCATCACTCAAGCATCCGTCGCCATCTGTGTTGAGCACAAAATCTCAAGGAAGTGGCAGCGTTCCTTCATTCGATGATTTGGGGTTGAGCCACCACGAGAATGTGAACACAAACCTCGGTGGATTTCCGAGTCAAGCAAGTTCTGATACTGCTGCGGCTGTACAACAACAACAAAGATGGAGAGATGGTGATCAATCAGAACAGTTGGGAGGATCTGCACAACGGATTTATAAGTTCAATTGTTCAGCTTCAACATCAGAATTTCATCCTGACAAGGGTTTGGAGAATGTAACCTCCGCGGGTGAAGGTACAGTGGGCTCATGGATTTGTCCTTCTGATTAAGATTAGCCCTCTCTCTTTGTGTAGTGGACAACACAAAAATTACAACGTAGGATATACAAGGAAAATTTTTTCTTTTTTTCATCTCTGGAAATCACATCCCATGTGTATGTAATGTATTCTTAATAACTCTGATCATCATCATCATCATTCCCCTTCTCTATTAATCTTTTTTTTTTATTTATAATTTTGGTGGTAATTTATTTCTATATTAATCGTCATATAAAATTAGCATCTTTTACTTGCCTTTTTAATGGGTTGAAACATTCACATAATGCTCACATAACACCTTTACATTTTTCTTTCTTCTTCAAGTCGTTCTCATTTTCAGATTTCTTTAGATACTGTTCGGCCACACCACACACACTGCTATGTCCTAGATTTTTTCTTTCTTTCTTTCTTTCTTTCTTTTTTTTTTTTGGCAAAGATATTATATATTTAAAAGTAAAAGATGTCCGTACTGCTATGTTCTCCAGATTACTTATTGGTGCTTTTGACCCAGCTTCCATATCCCTTGAGACTCTTCTTGTACTTGAGAAAAACGAGAAGAAGAAAAAAATGGGGATCGATCTCTCCTAAGGTTTCCTTGCTGCCATGTATAACCTTAGAAGTCAAGTTAATTTCTTCATAACAATGTGTAACTTCTTTCAGTTAAAACATGCGGGAATCAAATAATTCATTATAAGTATTAATATATTATATAATCCCTCTAAATATGAGTTATTTTAATTAATTTGCCTTATCACTAAGTATAAATCATTGTTTTCAGTTAATTAATTTTTTGAAGGTTTTTCTTTTCTATTATCCCTCTAATGATATATTCATGAAATAAAATTCAAATTTTTCAAAAGATAATTAAAAGGCATTTTAGAAGAAAAAAAAATATCTAAATTTTGATAAGATGATGATTAGTTTCTAAGGGAGTATATTATTATTCATTCTTAATAGAGTAACATTCTTAATTTTTCTTTTTCTTTTTCTTTAGAATGAATTATTTAATGTTGCTTTTGACATTTCTTGCTAGTAGAAGAGGAAGATAAGGAAGTGATCTAATGTTGGTACAACAGCCGAAACCTTAGAAATACTTAAAGGAACATTCTAGAAACATGACTTATAAAAATTCTCGAGATTTCTTGCAAATCCCTTTTTGCATAAGCAACCCTACCTTCATCTTCCGTTTTTTCATTTTGATAACTTTATGTGTATATATATATATATATTATCCATAGGGTTAGACCAAATTAAAAGGCTAGTTTTTTAGAGACATAATTCCATGGGAGTATAAAGAGTGCTTCTCGAAAGCCAATAAACATGTATATGTTGATCTGCAGTTTCGAAGATTACATATAGAATTTCATGTGGAAAGTCGTTGTAAAAAAATATCCTACCAATTATAAGGTGAGCATATGTAAGATCCAAAAGAAGATTAAACAAATAAAAATTAAAAAAAATTTATTCCTTTCCCCCCGAAAGAAAAAAATAAAACGATAGGTTTGTGATCTACACACGCGTAAATATATACTATTATAAATTAAGATGGACTTTGAAAAGTAGGAAATTTTTAATGTAGACATATGTGGTTTTGTCCTTTTGGCATTCTTTTTGTTTTATTGAAAAAAAGAATTATCAATTAACTTATAATTAGTGGCTGTGAATTGATCAGATCAAATGAAACCCCACACTTGTTATGGAGTTAATTAATGCAGTAATTTCGCATTAAATTCTCTCATTGATGAGCCGCTGCGATCAAACATAATGCCCACATTTCTTCAGGGCTCGTACTATATCTTAATTCGAGGTCGATAATAGTTTTTAATTATTAATTTTAGCTTAATTGTTGTTTGTTGAAAGGAGTGTCTTTACTTGTCCAAAAACATCAGTTCCTTCATATCATTCAACATCAATATATATGTACTATTATGGTAAAAGAAACCCAATGGTGATCATCAATATGGGTACTCTCATAGACATGGAACAAGATGATCATCAAGATCATGATATTTAGGACGAAATATGGTAAATTTACAAGGGGGGGTAAGAAAATTTTAGATGATTTGCTTAGGGAGATACTTAAAATGATTGATGGGGAAATTTTTTACAAGAAAATGATGTGGTTATAATGAGTGTGTAATAATAAACTTTCAATAGCTTAATAATGAAAGACAGTAATTAATTAATTAAAATGAATGTATCTATATTATAAGAGGTAGGGATAGAAATAAGAAAATGAGAGAGAAGGGGGGAATGATTAGCTTTGGGATTTTTAGGAGCTTTAGAGAGTATTGTGGTGACATGTGACACTCTCTTTATGGAATCATGGTGGCCCCTTCCAGAGTGCAATCTGGTTTTTAGCAATGATGATCGTTTTCTCATCTCTTCACCCATCCATCCATCCATCCATCCATCATACTCTGTTTCCTTTATCCCTCGTTTCTCAAGAACTTAATAGGAAAATTAACCACCCAGCCCCGTCCCCCTCCTTGGCTCCACACAAATGTAGAGCCACTTGTCTCCATTCTCCGAAAATAGTTAAAGTGGGTGAAACGATAAGCATGAAGATTAAAATTTTCAAAGTTTGAATTTTATTAAGACTCTTTTGAATTTAATCGATCGATCAAAACTTGCACAAGCTATAATTTGTCAACTAGGATTACGAGGCATGCATGCTTCAGTCACGGCACATTCACCATATATATGATATATGGCGTATTCTCCATATCGCCCACCTGTATTGGTATTTACATGACCATCATGTTCATATATACATATATTTACTAGTGATCACTACTTAGAATGGTAACATGAGTTATATTCCTCAAAGAAACCACATGAGAGAAATGAGCAATATCTGAAGCTGTAGCCATAACCCTTCGAAAGAGGAAGCCTGAATTTCAACTAGTTGCACACATGATGATACTTAAATTTAATCCCGTACAGGACAAATCAAAACTCTGCAACTTGTTACGTACAAACTGAACCTAGTCCCTGACCATACAAGAAACAAATTGGACTACTACAAGTCCTTTTCCTAGGAGAAAATGCACCCCACAGGGAAATTAATTACTGGAAATGATCTGTTTAATTTAATTATGTGTTACTTTTTACTATAAAGAATTCTCTAACTGCAGAGACAAGTTGCAAAATCACGGGAAATTAATTTCTTGCTGTTTTTTTTTTTTTTTTTCCTAAGAAGAAAATGTGATATATATTAAAACTAAATAAGATCATCTTGCAGAGTAAAATTTTATAAAATTAAGAGCTTGATCAAACTATATTAAGCGTCGTCCTTAATTAACTAGAGAATCATAATAATTTTTTGCCGTTCAAGTTGTATTAATATTGTACCATCATATTACGCGTGAATAGGATCCGGGATAGATTTTGCTTATGTTATGGAGGCGTAAGCAGTGATGGGATTTACAGTTCAAGATGACGGCATAACTGTCTTTATATTGAAGAAAATTAAACCCCGTGGTTTAGACCGAGAGAGGCAAACATAGACCATATTATTCCTCACGGATATGATGAACGTACGTACAGTTTTTTTATATCTAAATAATAATATAAAAGTATTTTAATTTGATTCCTTTTACAAATTAAATTTCCAGTAAACGGCTGAGGCTGCTGCTTTGATGGCCTCGTGAGAAATCATTAATAAACGTCAGGCCATGTGATCACTTTGGACCAAGCCATAGCTATGGGAAAATTAAATAGACTTTTATATAAATATACATAAAAATGTTATAAAGTATTACAATACTATAATGTTTCAATTAAATTTTTAATGATCAAAATTAACGATTAATTATTTTTTCTTAAAAAAAATATATGTAATCGAGTACTTTTAAAATTTTGTTTGTCTTCTTAGATTTTGTTTATAAATATTTTTTTATAAAGGATTTTTTTTCTTAACAACTAATTGTTAATTTTGATAGTTTGAAATATGACTAAAGCACTCTATAAGATGTGTTCCATAATATTTCATAACATTACTATATATATTTAATGTACAATATATATTTTAATTTAATAAATTTTATTATAAAAACTTGAAATATTAATTTATTTTGAACATAAACATTCGATTCTAAAAGGTTTAACAAAAAAAAAAAGAGGGAGATATTCAATTTCAGATGCAAAGAATATTTGTCTGAATTTTTTTTTTTTTTTTGAAAAAAAGAATTAATTAATTGTTAATATTATTATATATTCTTAGTAATGTTGCAAATAAGCAAGTGCGTTATATATATACATATACATTTATGTATGGTAATCCTAAGAAGCACACCTTATGAATTGCTTCTAATGGCCAACAATTAATCAACTGTTTTTGAATGTCTAAAAATTTATGTCTCGTTCTTTAAATTAATTAAAATATTCTTCAAAAATTGATATTTTTTTGTAAAAATAAAGAAAGAACATAAGAGTTTGAGAGAAATAAAGTAAAATGATCTTTCATTCATTAATCTATATAAATTTACAAATGAGAGCCTTCCTATTAATGGAAGCTATGGCCAATTATGATTGCGAATACATATATCAAGAATATAATAATCAAGACTCTTTAATATCCAAAATATAATAATCAAGACTTTTTAATTTATGAAATTATATATTCATTTTGTATGTACCAAGATGTATAAACTTGACTCTTCAAATGATCTTGGTCAAGTATCAGATTAGCTATATAGTATTTAACAATGGACGTTCATAATATTTAATTAGATCATAAATCAAATATTTTTACAATATTGCTATATTTAAAATAAAATAAGTAAACAATTTTTTTGAAATTTAATTTGTACAAGTTCAAAATGAAACTTTTAATTCAATTCCAAACTGAGAAAGTACTTTATTTTGATTTAGTTTATTTCTAACCTAATAATATCAAATATAACACACGGTTAAATCCATCGATTGAATATAAAGTAAACCATACACTGTATAACAATGTTTATATTTAAATATATATATATATTTATATACAGAAATGTTAATATGTGCACTAATGAGTGCAGTAGTAAGTCAACTAACAGTCAAATTTAACGGTTTCCATTTTTTTTTTAAACAATTTATTAAAATTTAATCAAGTGCCCCTAGGGTTTAGTTTATTCTTTTAGGGTTTAGTTTTATCCTTTTAGGATTTAGTTTAGTCTTTTAGGGTTTAGTTTACCCTTTTAGGATTTAGTTGACCGTTAATTCACTAATTACACTACTCATTAGTGTGTACGGTCAAGCATACACTATCATTCTTCTATTTATATATATATATATATGGAACAATCCATGTGGCGTCGTATAACATGAGCGGCGGATGGCAAATTCCGGCCCGTTCTTCCTTTATGTTGTTTCCTTTTGTTGGTTCGTATGGATCGTGGCTATTCTGAGAACACATTTTCCACAAAACTAATGATGCAAAAGTTGAATTGAAGACTTCTTCTTTTCCACAAAACCACGGTATTTTGTGTTCCAGAACAATGACTAAAATTAATCAGCAGACGCCTTGAGAAGGAAACTTTTACAGGAATTCTTCTTGAGTTTTAAATAGTAGTAATAAATTTATATATTCAATAACAATAATATTAATATTAATATTAATTCAACATACTACAGCAACCCGTTTTTACGAACTGCTCATTTTCAAAATCTGGACCATCTTCTTTGTTAAAGACAGCGGTGGTGGTGGTAGTACATGTCGGTACATTTGTGGTACATTGATGGAGATTTGACCTTGAACACTCATCATGTATATTACATGGAAAAATGCCGTGCAACAACGACTGTGAGACTTGAGAGGATAAATGTATTAATACAGTACTACTACTATCTGGCTATCTACAATTGGTTTCGTTAATAATTTTCCACCCCACAAAAGAAGAAAAGAAATTTAGTGGCTCAGTTTAGTTTGATTATTCCTCGAGGGGGCTTGCATTAATCTGGCACACTTCTCAAACCCAAAGTCACAATTGCTTCCACACTTCTGTTCAGTCCAGGATGTGCGTGTGGCTCTGGTTCAACCTCTACCTCTCCCTCGATGGTCAAGTCTTGTCATTTCTTTAAGAGTACCAATAAAACCATGAATAATCCCCACGCCTGGAGATCCTAAATAAATTCTGTCCTACTCAATTCAAGAAGGCATTTGAAGATACTTGAATCTAAAACCTTTGATCTCACTTCACTGGTTGAACTATCAGGAGGGGACTAATAAAATACTATCTTTGTTCACAGTTGTACCCGTATGAGAATTCTGTTTGTTTTTCAAAAAAAATTGCTCATTAAGTTATTAATAATGCAATAATCTTTCTTTTATTTTTAAATTTTAGCCTTTATTCTTGTACAATTATGTTAATGGATTTTTTTATTAAATTGTAATATATGGAGAGAGAGGATTACTCTAATCGTTTCTTTAATACCTGTACAAAATCCAAATAATTAAATAATTGTTTAATATTCACTGGTTATTATTATTTATTACTCTCTCCAATCCTTTCTTAGTAAAATATATTTTAAAGTTTCAACGTGGGGCTCAGTTATAATTAAAACAATCTAATGATACTTATGCAAATTTAATTCTTTACTGTATAATCACACTAGATTCTTTTTGTTTTTATTTTTTTTTTTTTTTTGAGGTGTTTATAGTGTATATTCAACTTATGTTTATTAGTATAATATTTAATAGAATAAGGATTCACAAATTGCAAGAGAATACGGATTCTAATACCAATCCTACATTGGATTGAACACAAACAACTTGAAGGTTCACAATATGGATTAACAAGCATCTTTTTCTCTCTCTCTTCTCAGCTTTTCAACAATTACACTTTTTCTCTCTCAACATCTAACTTTGGCATCGGAATGGGATATTGGGAGATATCCTCTCCCGTAAGGCCCTTTTGTTCTTTGCAGGATCCTTGAAGGACTTACTTGGTGATCTAGTTGGAGTCCGACAGGACCTGTTGTTGCAATATTCTTGAATGTAATTATTAACGTGGAATGAAGGTAAATACTATAGAATTAATAAAGGGTGGAAATAGAAAGGATAGGTGTTTTAATTTATCTATTGATGCTCTTTTTATTTAGAAATTGAATATCCATTTTAATTTAGATAATTTTTTAGTAATGAGTTTATTTTAATTCATTTTACATGTTACAATGTCAATCTTTTAACAATATTTTTAATTAATTTTAAAAATAAAAAATTCAATTTTAAACAACTCAAAAGAATAAAATATAAAAATGTTCAATTTTGTATCGAAAGAGTTTCAATCATGAGCTCTTTTTTATGTAATTTTGTTAGTTGTGTCTAGTCAGTTTGCACATATCTCAATATTCTCTTAATTTAGGAAAGTGTAGGTAGGATTCAAACTTCAAACCAATAATCTATGCACTCGCTACTCCATCCATTAGGTGTTCCCGAAGTAACCAACATGAACTTCTGATCTCCTTCATCGGTGAGTCGAGACCTGAAACTAATTGAGGAAATCATTTTTGTGTGTTAATTTCAAGTTTGGTGAAACATTTACATTTACTCAAAACAAAAATTGTCAAACAAAGAGATAATAAGAGGAATAAGATAAGGCCACTTGCTGCTCTCCACCTTGAACCTAAACTTCATCTCAAACAGTGCCTGCATTAACTTAGTGATAAAGTTGGTGAGAATTAGAATAATGCCAGTCTCAAGTTTGTACATAGGTACGAGTTCGATTTCTATCATGGTTAGTCTCATTGGGGCATAATCCTTGATCCCATTAAGGCAAAATCTTTGATTTACAACCTCTATATTAATCTAGAAACGGAAACTTATGAAATCCTTATTTGATAGATTCACTATTTTTTTTCATCTCAAACGGTAATTCTTGATAGTAATTGTCCAGACTGTTTTGATTCTTGAAAGACAATTTCCTATTAGGTTATTTAATTGTGCGTGAAGAGCGGGTGATGTTTTCCTATAATGGGGGGAAATAAAAAAATAGAAGAAATTTCCATTAATTAATTAAAATCGTGAAAAACCAACAAAATGTGGATACTAAGAGACATGAAGACAATAGCCATGCCTGCCTTGGCGGATATAATGCGATTTTCAGAAGGCCCACGTGTTTCCCACTTATGTTAACCTTTTCCTAAATCAAGTGTACATTGGAAAAGCCCCCTAGCACCGTGACGAACGACCGTTGGGAAAAAGCAACAAAAAAAAAAAAAAAATCGGAAAATGCAGATAAATATATGGTAGTCCCAAAAAGGATGAATGGATGGATGATTTAAAAAATGTGTGCAACTTGTTCATCAACTGTTTCATCATGGTGTGCTTTCGTAATGATTGCAAATAAATACTCTTTCAGAAAATATAAATTTTTTTAATTAATTAACTTTTTAAAAATATATTTTTTATATTATCCTTATAACTTTCCTTTTTCTTTTTTTTATATATTGGTGTTAGTTTGATTAGCATATAACTAAGGATATATAGAGAAAAAAAATATTATCTTAATTTTTTCAAAATATTAGTAAGTTATTTATATTTAGTGATGGATAGAGTAAATCTTTTATCTAATTGGATTGGATAACATTGCATTGAGACCTTTGGAAGGAGTGTTTTTTTAAAAAACCTTTTCACGGGAAGAACAATCTTGCATTTCCTGAATTACTCATTAATGAAAAAATATTTATCCACTATTGAATAACTTTTCACCACAAATAAATAAATAAATATATAATGACGGTTTTGCTAAGGCGCGCTCTAACCGTTACCGTAACGGAATTCTTGCTATAGTACTCATGCAGCCAACCAAGCAGAGCAAGAATTACATTACAGTAACGATCCTAAGCGCGCCTTAACAAATCCATATATAATGATATTTATATATATTTATACAGTTTTGCTACATGTGACACCACACACATTACGAAATGCAAAAGTTAATTTGTAAATGGAAAAAATTTAAAAACGACAATTCTCAGGAGGACAATTTCTCTACCTCTTCTTCACTTCCTTTTTCTCTTTCACTGTCCACGACCGAGCAAAATTTATCGGCAAACTGGATTTTGCAAAATATAGAGGAAGAGCAAAGTAAAGGTATCATAGTTCTGTAATAAGGCAAAGGCACCACAGGGCATAAGGTATTTTTGGCAGTTGAAAACAGTTATTTTTGGTAATTTTAACTACCAGAAATGGTCAATTCCTGCGGTTGGGTGTTTGCCTATGAGTTTATCGCCAACTGTTTTTCTTTGCCCGTAATCAACGGACATACTTCTTTCCACTCCCCTTTTCAGAATATTAAATTTCTTCTTTTTAAAATTTTATTTATAGTTTTTTTATATTAAAACACTAATTTAATTTTTAAATAAATATATAAAAAAATATTATTTATGTTAATGATTAAGTTAATTAAAGATAAAGTCAAATTAATGACAGAGTAAATGATTATTTACTTGATCTTGAGAAGTAATAATATACTCATAAATTTATATAGAAAATAAACAAACATACAAAAGTTTTGGAATTGATCACCCATTTTATATTTTTAGGGGGGGGAAAATCACTAACAACAGCAAAAATAAAAAATAAGAATAAGAAAAAAATCATCTTAATTTTCAAACTGAATTTTTGTAAACAAGAATACCTATTTTTGACTGTTCAAGTTCTATTTTCTTGCAATTCTAACCTCCAGGGGGGAATCATTAAACCCCTCCTGTTTGTCCGCTATAAAATATCCGCCAAAAAAACTCTTTTTTTTCCCCCGGACAATCTCTATGTCTAACCAGAAAATGAGGAAAATTGGATGAAAAAAAGTAATTTCCTTTTTCCCTTTTTTTTTTTTGAATCCCCAAAAATTGCTTTTTTTCTTGCAATATGGAAGCAAATTGACCTGTTAGTGGGGTTTGACATTGCAATTCCATAGGAAACAAAAAAATTATATAGTTTTGCTATCAACAAATGATGAATGGAAGTTGCAAAATCAAAAAACTCAAATAACCATTTCAGATTAATTTTTTTTATATATAAATATAAATTTGTATGAAACTTTAAAAATAAACTTCTAAATATGTAATTTTTAACAAATGAAGTATTAATTTCCATGAAAAGTATAATTTGTTCAAATAATATAACAATCTGGGTGATAAGTGCTAAAAAAAAACATGAATGTTAACATATTATCTATTTATTTAGAGGAAATTTTTAAAAATACTCAACATTGAATCGGATATTTCAATTACATCCGCTTTGTCAAAAAATTTCAATTATATCCATTTGGATAGCAGAAATTTACACTGTATATCCAAATTGAGAAAAGAGAACCGTTGACCAAATGGAAAAGATCCATTTGCCCTCATTCAATCGTCTTTCCCCAAATCCATTAGGAATTCCAAGGGTTTGTTGCTCTCTCATTTACCCGACCTTCCACAAATCCATTCAAACAACCTTCCCACAACTGAAACCTAATCGTCCATCTACCCTCACAACCCATTTGTTCAAACTCCCTTCTTGTCGTAAAAATTGTTCACTGGTAGCTTGCCATCGTCGAAGAAGAAGAAGGTACTCCCGCTGCAAAAAAGAAAAGGTTTCACTTGCTACAAGTAAGTCTCCTTTGGGTCATTTAAAATTTGTTTGTCTTCCATGATTATGCATGTGGTTGTACTATGATTGTTCCCCTCCATGACTATGCAAATGCTTGTGCTGTGATCGTCATTTCTATCCTTTTTGTTTTTTGTTTTTGAACTGGAAATGTTAATTGTCATATGCCTCGATTGCTTGTCTTCTTTAAAAAAAAATTGTTGATAATTGAGGCATGTTAACCCTATTTGGAGGCATATGTGTGGGATAAACGACTGCGAAAAAGGATTGAAACAATGGAAGGTCGGGATGATATATGTAAGGTCAGTATAATCTATTGAAGGTCGCTAGAACATATGGAAGGTCGACATATTATTATTTCATTATTAATATTATAAAATTTTAAAAATCACTGAAGGTCGGGAAACTGTATTGAAGTTCGGTATAATCTATGGAATTTCGGCCCACATATTATTATTGTCAAAATCACTGAAGGTCGGTATAATATATGGAAGATCGGGATAATCTATAAAATTATGGGATAATGTATGAAAGGTCTGATTAATCTATACAAGGTCGGCCTATTATTATTTTATAATAAATTATTATTAAATTTTAAATTAAAATAAAAATTTATATCATTAAATTTGTAATTAAAAAATTAATTTTATTAAATTTGAAATTAAATAAAAATTTTATTTTTTTTTTAGTTAAATATAAATTATTATTATTATTATTATTATTAAACTATCATTGTACTTTCCAATGATTTATTATTAATATTATACAATGTAGTTTATACTGTTAGTGTATAATTGAATTTAATTATTCAATGTAATTTATTACTTAATATTTTATAATGATTGTCAAGGCTTATTTTATTTTTTCTATAAATAAAAATACATTGTACTTTAT
>JAOXNR010044673.1:0-19077 GCA_028571225.1 Parsonsia alboflavescens | reverse complement strand
ACGTCCCAACACACGGATCACCTATTTAAATCAATTTGGACCTTATTGCATGTTATGCTAATATGTAAAAATTACTTCTTTAGATTATAATATTTTACACTTTTTCTCAGAAAATGATAGCCTTTTTGGGTATAAATCCCAACAGTAATCACTCAAGGATCGTTGATATTGTATCTCTTCACCATTTTTCTTCAGCTTTTCTTGAGTAATTTGTTGGATTTGAAATTGGGGATTTAGGGTTTGTAAATTTGAAATCCTCATTTATTGTTACATCAAGGACCACAATTTTTCTGAATAGCAACATGTGCTTCTGTCATAGAGGCTGAACCGGTTGACCTCAATTCATGATTTTTGATGAACAATTATTTGCTTGACCACAAGTAAACAAGTGATAAGATCAGAATATTTCATGAAGCATTTCTTATGATATTGTAGTTGCAATAATACATTAGGACCATAATAGGTTGAGCAGGTGTTCTCGAGCATGTTTGAATCAGTAATTTCTTCCTTACATAATTTTAGTTGCAAACTTATTCAGTACATGGTAGAATTATAGGAGCTTATATTTTGAAAGTTTGGCAGCCTCAAATGAATTCATTCTTAACGAGGCTTTGGGAGGATCACCATCCTTAGTTGTTCAAATCTATCCTTCAAGCTTGGCCAAAACTATTGAAGATCTTCACTAGTGACATACAAGGATCTCAAATTTTGATGAAGATGGCATCTTAACATGATCAAGGCCTTTGTTTTATGCCTATTGGAGGAATTATTCATCTCAAGAATAGTCTCTTCCAAGCCATCCGCTTAGAGATATAATTTGGCATCGAGAATTCACAAAAGATGGTTCTTATTCGAGATGTCCAACGGAGTAAATGACAAACTTTCCAACTCCTTTGCATGGCTGTCAACACTTGAATCTGCTTAAGACTTATTAGAAACAATGAGGAAAAATAGTACCTTAACAAGAATGGGCAGGACCAAAACTTTCTCACAACCTTGAAGCCAAAACCGAAACTTATATGCTGCCCTTAAGAATGACTAAAGTCTCGTGGTTATAACATGTTGTAAAAATAAGTATGGAACGTAAGAGTTTAGAGAAAATAGAGAAGAAAGACCTCTTAATCACTACGTAGATTTACAAATGAGAGTCTTCATTTTATGAAATCTTAAGTCAAGCTTTGCTAACTTAAGGGTAAATAGCAACACTTGGAACTGAAAGGTCTCTATTTCGAAACAGAATGAGGGTAGGTGGAGTGCCACTGTTAATCCTCGAGGGGGGGAAAGATTTATGGAGGGTTACGGATGCGTGGTGTAAAATATATATATATATATATATATATTATAGAGACTTTGGCCATCTGGGAGGAACCTTGATTCACACTTTCAACACAAGAATCAAGAATATATTAATCAAAACTATTCGATTCTAGGGATTTTGTATTCCTCTTATGTGCATCATGATGCATGAACCTACCTCTTCATATCCTTTTGACCAAGTATGGGACTAAATGCATAATATCTAGCGATGAGCATTCACAATAATTAGGTCATGACCAAAATCTTTATAACAAATTTCAATTTGTTGCACTATTAAAGCAAAAGATTTGGCCACCTGGTCCAGTTGAGGCCCAAAGTATTTTAATTTCATCAAAATCAAACAAGAATCTTAGTCCACTGAAAAACTCAAAATGTTCACTTACATATACATATATATATATATATATATATATAGATATATATATATATATATATATACATATACATATATATATATATATATATTTATATATATTGTAGAGCATTACGGAACGCACCTTATAGAGCACTATAGTTAAGTTTATAATGGTCAGAGTTAATGGTTAAAATAAGAGAAAATTTAATAATGTATCTCGAGGTTTAGGATTTTATTAGTCAGTTATCCTTTTTTACGAATATGAATTTTATTATTATTATTTAGACCATTTATCTCCAACGCCTGATGCGTACCACTGCATCGCAACACACAGGGGAGCCGAGCAACACCCAAACATTACCAAATTTCACTTTTTTATACATTTTTAATTTAACGCTAAATATAGAATAAACAAAAACGATTTTGTGTGCTAACAAGAGCGTGACTCAAAATCATAGTTCTTAATGCTTTTGTAAAAACTTAATCTTCAGCTAATTAAATTAGTAGAATATTTTGGAAGAGATCTCGAAAAGAGACAGATTCTGCCTTTTCTAAAAATTCCCATTTTTTTTTTTTTGGTATATAGACAGTCCAAAGAGGAGGTTTAGGCAGACCTCGACCTATTTATTAAAGAGGAAAGAAATGGGGCAAAGAAAGCCTTACAATGCTAGTGGATGGGGAAGATCACCTTCTAAAATATAGCTAAGGAAGAATCCTATGAAATAAAGTATCTAAAAAGGGCAAATTATATGCCTTTTTGGTGTGATGCAGCTCCCAGTTAATCTTGTTTATGACCTTCCCATTGTTGCTAATCTCGCCGGAATAAAACGAAGCACATCGAGCTACCCAAATCTCATCACAAATGAGAAATGGAATAAGTTTCACCAACAACCCCAATCTCCGAGATCGTAATTTCCAGCTTTGAAGCCTTCCCTCCAGCTCTATTGTGTGTCTATTTACTCCGAAGATAATGCTATAGTGCGTCCAAACAGCCACTGCAATCGGGTAGCGTCCAAAGAGATACGCTATCGTTTCTTTGGATTCTTCACAATGACATCGAGAAGCAAGCTGGAAGCCTAGCTGAGATCTATTATCATCCGTCGCCAAGAAGTTATTGCTCAGTTTTCACATGAAGATAGACCATGAGAGTGCTATCTTCGAGTGGAAGAAATCATCTATTGTGTAGTCACCTAGCTGTTCCTCCTCCAAGGCTGAAATACATTCGGAAACATTGAAACGGCCAGTTCAAGATAGGTTCCATTTGTAAACTGCAGCTCCTTGAACGTCATCAATAGAGATGAACTGTTCTGCCCAGTCCCTACCATGTTGCAGTCTTCTCCATACCGACGAGCCTTCTTCAACAAGAGCTACTCCAGGTTGAAACCCATACTTCATTTTCAAGTAGGGAACCCACAGTGAATCTAAAGCTGACACTTCCACCACAGTTTGATGCCATAAGCTGTGACTGCTTTACTGAGTGATCGAACTTCCAGCCCACCTTTGTCATATGGTTGAGTGATATTAGTCCATGTACACCAGTGCCTATTGCTACCAAAATCCGGATGACCCCAGAAAAAATAGGCAAATTGTAGTTCCAGCTCTCAAATGACTTGTTGTGAAGGGTTTGTGACGGCTAACAAATAGACAAACATCGCAAAGAGTACATGTTTGATCAAGATCAATCTTCCACCTAGAGATAAATACTTCCTCTGCCAACCATTGATGGGAGCCAAAACCTTACCGACAAGAGGTTCATAATATGAAATTTTGGATCTTCTTGGAAATATTGGGCAGCCTATGTAGGTCATCGGCAATTGTTGAACAACACATCCTGTAATATCCTTCAGCATAATTCTCCTCTATTGAGAAATATGGGATGATAGGTACATGGAGCTCTTGTCGAAATTAATCTTTTGGCCTGAACAATCTTGATAGATATCAAGAAACTCTATCAGCCTCGTGAGTCCTCTTTTCAGCCCCCTTGGGAAGATTATTAGATCATCTACAAAACTCAAATGTGAAATAAGGAGACCTATGTGCTCTGTGATAAAATCACCCATTTCCCCATCATACAAAAGCCTATTTAGTCCCCTTGAAAGCACCTTCGCAGCTAATATGAATAAGGTAGGAGATAAAGGATCCACTTGACGAACTCCTCTTGTTGAGGGAAAGAATCCACATAACTTCATATTTATGGTGACAGAGAACTTGTTGAAAGCCAAGCAATTGTGTATGAGATTCAAAAAATGACTACCAGATCCAAATTTCTCTAACACTTCCAACAGAAAAAACCATTTCAATCTATCAAAAGCTTTAACATGTCTAGTTTCAATATCATATTTCCCCCAACACACTTCTTATTCAACGAATAAATTAACTCAGATGCTAACAGAATATGATCAAATATGTTCCTTCGCTTCATAAAACCCCCTTGATTCGGACAAATCAAACTGGGAAGTAATTTAGATAGCCGAAGAGAAATTACCTTCCCAATTACCTTGGATGAAAAGTTGCACAGGCTTATAGGCCTAAAATCAGCAAAAGTCGCCTGATTGTCTATCTTTGGAATGAGAACAATTTGAGTTGAGGTGAACTGCTGGGGCATACGCACCCCTGACCAGAAATCTCGGACTGCTTGCAACATATCTAGCTTTATCACCTCCCAAAAGGCTGTAAAAAATTTACCCAGAAAGCCATCTACACCAGATGCACTTTCCCTGCCCAAACTGAACACCGCTACCGGGACTTCCTTTAAGTCTATTAGTGCCAAGAGTTCCCTATTCTTCTTTGGACCGATTTCCTTCGGTATGGCTGCTGTAAAATGTCTTGGGTCTTGCTGGCAGCCCGTTTCCTTTGATGGCAACCCTGAAAAGAATGTCATTGCCTCCTGTTCTGTGTCCCTACTTTATGTTAGCTAATTCCCCTACTTGTCTTTAATTTTGTAAATCTTAAGCGCAGCCTTCCTGGAGTGCCAATAACACGAGAAGTATGATGTATTCCCTAGCCATTTGATTCTGGATTTTTTCCTCCAAAAGACCTCTTGATTCTTCAAATGAAACACCAAATCAAATGGTGCCTTGTGAAGCTTCTCATGATTTTCTTCCTTGACTTCTGCCATGTATACCTCTTCCAAGGTGGTTACCAAGCTCTCAGCCCGCTGCACATTCGTTTCCACATTACCGAAAGTTTCGTTGTTCCATACCGTGAGAATTTGCTTTAAACTACATAATTTTCCAGCCAGCTGCTGCATGCCATCTCCGTCGATATGCTGCTGCCAGGAAGATTCTATAACCCCTCGAAAGTCCTTATGTCTTTGCCACATGCCTTGGAAACAAAAACCCCTCAGTCCTATTGCTCTAGCCATGTCTATAGAAATGAGAAGTGGGTTGTGATCTAAAGGAAAGTGTGGTAAATGCTCCACTGAGGTGCTGTCAAACGCGTTCTGCCAGCTCTCATTCACCAAAGGTAAGTCTAAGAATCCGCAATGCTAGACACTATCATTAAACTTCCTGATTGGTCGTAATGCCGGAGAAGACCCTATACTTTCCTCCAACTTCCGAACCACAGTAAAATCCCCTGATACCACCCAGGGGCTTGATACCAATGTCGAAACTTCTGCCATCTCCATCCACAATAACTGATGAGTAATGTAGTCACAAGCTACATAAACAAAAGAGATTGTGCAATCTTCCTCCAAACCCTTGTACGTTTCTCCTTTGCAAGATAACATTTGATTTGATTCCCTCATCACAGATAATAGCAAGTCAGAACACCAAAATAACCAAATTTTCCCATTTGAATTTGAGTAATAATAAGGCATTTTGAGTTTATATGCATACGAAGCGATCTTAGAAGAGTTAAGCATAGGCCCCAAAATAGCAATAATTTGAAGTTTATGTTGTAAAATATGATTTTTCAACTTATCCAAAGAGGTCGAGTTACCGATTTATTAAGAGTTTCTTCATATCCATTGATTGGAGGATGAGCAAAGTCGGGACTGTTGTCTTGTAACCACAATTGAGGGAGGAATTTCTTTCTTCTTCTTAACAACATTTGGAGGGGCTAATTGTACTTCACTAATCTCTGGTAGCTCCACTTGCAGGTAACCTCGAGCTGGATTAACTGTTTCATGGTCCGTGGTAGAATCTCTCGACGTACTTGATTGAGCTTCTCTCTACTGTATAGGAGTCGCGGCTGTCACCAGAACACCTGAAGCTGTTGTTTCCTCTATTTGTTTTGCTTGATCCCCTATAGCCCGTTCTGCATTTTCCTCTGTGTCTTCGCTGTCTTCCATTGGCAATGCCATTTCTCCTGAGTCTGAGTTGCCATTGAGAGACGACTGTTCCTTCTCCTGATTTTCCATCGCTCCCATGCCTTCTGCCAGTGCTGTCAGTTTCTGAACAGCTTGTTGCAAAATCAGGTCCATGGTATCAGCCTCCTTCAGTTTCAGGACATGCAAATTCTTAACCATTGGCTTTTGCTGAGTTGTCCGAATAGTGTCTGGTTTTGTCTGCGGTTTTGTTGCCTTTAATTCTAGATTTTTCACAGGACAATGTTCCTGAGAATGCCCGATTTTCCTACAAAAAGTGCAATAACGTAGCATATGTTCATACTTGATCCGTTGCCAAAAGCCCGAATCCTCCTGGTTTATCCTAATTCTATTCAGCAAAGTGTGCAGCAGATCCAGCTCGACACATACTCGGGCTGTGCTTGGTCTCGACATGTTGGCTGTGGGAACATCAACCTTTAAAGGTTTTCCGATAACGAATGCAGAATTTCCTTCCTGAAAAAGTGAATGGGAAGATCGGGGAAGGATTTCCATGCCAGAATTGTTGATGGTTCCTCCTTCACATGGAATTGCGTCGGGACACCATTGAGCATCCAGACTCCCTTTAGCCATAGCCGGCAGTAATCTTCTTCATGAGAAACTCGAGTAAATACGTGCCATGCATCGATTAAGCCAATAGTGCAGTATTGTTTGAAACAATTTCCGAACCGTGTCGAGTGAAGGTTTTCCATAGGAGAATTTTCCAATCAACGACAACTGGAATGGTGCTGATAGGTTTTCATCCTCCTCCTTAGAGAAGAAGAAAGCTTTTTCTCAATTAAAAAGTAGAGGTGATTTCAACCAAACTGATGGGGATGTGCTGCAGCTGGGTTGGCCTTTGAAGAGGGAGGAGAATGAACCTTTTCCACATGGGGGGAAGGCAGCCGGCAGAGTTGAGGTTGGTGGTGGCACTGCAGCAGCCATCTTCCTTCCGCCCAAAGTTAGGTTAAAAGCTAGAGAGAGAGAGGACATGTATGTGTTGATTACTGTTAAATGAAAAAAATTTAATTATCTTTTTTACTGTTATATCTTATTGTGAATTTCCTTCATCTTTCTTGAGTCTCTGGAATCATATGTTGTCTTCTCCTCCTGTCTCCCAAATATTTAAATTCATATAAATTACACATAAATATATTAATGGACAGTAAATTCATAATAACGATAATAAATCAGATAAATTTGGTTAAGAAAACATACACTGACAACCAAGGGCTGATAGAAGAACTGAAATCAAACACAGCACACAGACATGAGCTAATGGCATCGTTCCAGATGGATGAGCTCCTTATTTCTTACATAAATGAGTTTAACAGAAGATCTCAGCATAGTCTTTGGCTTAATATTACCAATAAGGCATCTTGAAAGTCTCTTCTCGATGGTACATTCCCGTGATATCGCTCCATGAATCTCCAATATTTCCAATTATTCTGTATCCTTTTTTTCTCACCGGCTCTGACCTTCTCTTTGATTTGTACTGCTTTGCTGATATTTTCATTTCAGCTGGTGTCCTGCAAAATAATAAATTAAGCAACATTTCATCTGTTCTTCTCGGTATTGATCAATAGGATTTCGGGTTCAAAGACTAAATTAAGATTAAGGTCAAATCTCAAGTGATGGCAGAAGTAAAGAAATATTGGAACGTGGGAGAAATTAATTACTCAATTTCAAGGCTAACCTCATTATAAGCTCTACCCATTTCGTGTACCAAGCATTTTTCAGATTAAAACCCCTAGATTCTCTGTATGTATCTGCTAACCCTGTAATGAAGACGACTTCGAACCCTGAAGCAATCACTTGCTTGTATAGAAGAAGCGTTGATGGAATGGCCGGCAATTCCCCTTTCGCTATCCACTCGTAAGCATCCGTAGCATTTAGTGGATATTTCCTGTAAATTAAAGATGTTAATTAATATCTTCTATTAAAACGTCCAAATGATGGGCAAAAAATTACGTCCTTTTCCAATATAAACATCTTCACGAGAAAAGTAAGGAAGAAGAAAAAGAGAGGTCTCGTCAATATCAAAAACCCGTTTAACATAATCGATAGCCTTATCCGCCACGAAATCACAATCAATTGTATATTGCCTGCCACACATGTAGTTAGCATTGTAGTCTACGCAGCAAGTCGTTCTGATATGTTGTCTAAACTTGTATTCATTTTCACTAGTTGTCAGAAACTTTGAATGGTCCATCCGCGGGGTCAAAAATTTAATCTAAATAAATTATTTAGACTGGGACAAAATAAAATTCATAATAACAATTCATATTATTCATTACCAAATTAAACAAATTCGTTGAAGAAAGTACACACTGGCAAGGGCTGTTGGATGAGCGCTTACATAATAACAGTAACAATCCATATTATGCTTGAACTGAAATCAAACACAGCACACAAAGAAGATCAACCAAGGGCTGTTGGATGAGCTCATTATTATAGAAGATGAGTTTAACCAAAAATCTCATAGTAGTCTACCAAGTAGGCATTTTGAAAGTCCTATTTCCATGGTGGGATCCGGTGATATCCGCCCATGTATCTCCAATATTTCCAATAATTCTGTACCCTTCATTTTCCACCAACTGTGTCCTCCTCCTGGATTTGTACTCCTTTTCTGTCATGTTCATTTCAGCCGGTGTCCTGCAAATAAATAAGTTTTTAATCAACATTTTGATTTCGTTTTGATCCACAGAATTTCGGGTTTAAATAATAATAATAGTAGTAATTAAGTTTGAATCAGGTTTCGAAGGATAATTAGGCAAACCTCATTATAAGTTCTATATAGTCAGTGTAACCGCCATGTTGCAGATTAGAAGCCCTAGAATCTCTGAATGTATCCGGTTGATCTGTTAGGATGATGGTCTTGAACCCTAGATTAAGCACTTCCTTGTATAAACGAAGAGTTGATGAAATGACTGGCAACTTCCCTTCCGCTAACCACTCATAAGCTGCTGTATAATTCAATGGATATTTCCTGGAAATTAAAGATGTTAATATCCTCTTAAAATACAAGATCAATATACTTCTATTCTGTCATTTTGGTTTTTTTGGCGAAAGCAGCCGAATTTAGAACTTCAGATTGAATGCATATCAAGACTTTTTTTTGTTCATTTTGGGTTTCTCAACCTCACTTTTTGTGAGTTTGAGAAATTTTATAGTTGATGATCTCTGGAGCAACTCTCCCGCTCCACATCAGATGTCATTTCATGGAAAAATTTTGTTTCAAAATCAAAATCAATTTTTATTTTTCAAGGTGCAAATTTAGTCATGTTCTTTCTCTCAATTAGTATTTAATAAAAATTTTCAATCTTACCCTTATAATCTTTTTTCCAACAGAAATATTAATAAATGAAACAATTATAAGGTTAGTTTGTATTCCCAAAGTCAATAAGAAATGGCAAGAGTATAAATGATCCGATGGAAAGTCCTTACCCAAAGTCAGTTTTGTTATCGGCAAAGAAAGGAAGATTAGAGAGACAGGTCTCGTCAACGTCGAAAATCCAAATGTCTTTGCCATCGCTGTTTATTTTGACCTGTTTGGCATAATTGATAGCAATATCCGCCACGGAATCACAATCGATCAGATATTGCTTGCCACACATGTAGTCAGCAACATATTCTATGCAGTTTTTAGGAGTGGCGTACCAGTCCGGCTCGTTCCCAGTATTCACGTTAAGCATCCAACTAGAGCAGTTAGTCTGAAATTGTCCAGCAGATCTGGACCTGTGAAGAAGATTAGGAACCCTATCTCCAAGAGGAAGGGGAATGTTTCCGGGAAGTCGAATAGGTTTTTCACGAAAGCATAGAGATGATGGTCGTGCATGGGAAGTTGCTACAAAAGCAACAAGAAAGAAAAGCAATGTAATTTTCATAGCTTCAGACTTTGAGAAGGAAGTATGATCATTTGCTATGCGATGCAGTTTAGGTAATGCCTATGTTTATACAGAGATCAAGAAAAACTCGACAAAAAGTAAAAAATAAAATAAAATAAATATTAGACTTTTTTTTGAAGCACATATTAATTTATAATATTAGACTTTTTTTTTTTTGTTTGTTTAGGCAGTCTGCAGGAGTGCCGTACCAGTCGTTCGCGTTGCCAGTTTCCACGTTAATTGATCTTAACGTAGACTGCACGGCTTTTAAACATTTTTTGGACAAAATTAGTGGGCAAAAAACGATCGGTTTTACAAAATTTAGTTGACACGTCGAATGTCCCGATTAATTTTCTTTTTATATCTTGAATATATTGTACAAGTTAATTCTTTTTTTTTTTTTTTTACGAGCCGTGTCTGTCCACACTCATAAGTTTGCGGGAAGATGGGATCATTCACTTAAAAGGAGAATCTAAATCATCATCTACACTTCATAAACTTTACCTCTAAATCATTATGTTAGACCTTTTAAGTACCGTTAATTCATTTCACATCTAAAGATTTTACTTTAAATTTAATTTAATTTTGGCATCATTCTCCCATGATGGAAGGGACTCCCCATCGCAGCAAGTCATCCTGATATGTTGTCGAAACTTATATCCATTTTCACTAGTTTTCAAGAACTTTGAATGGTCCATCACGGGGTCAAAAATTAAATTTAAATAAATTACCTAGACGTGGACAAAATAAAATTCATGATAAACATCCAGATTTTGCATTAATGTATTATACGCAAAACCAAATTAGACAAATTCGGTGAAGTAAGCACTGGCAAGGGCTGTTGGATGAGCCCTTACATAATAACAAATACCAATCCATATTATGCATGAACTGAAATCAAACACTGCACACAGAGAAGATCAACCAAGGGCTGTTGGATGAGCCCACTATTATAGAAGATGAGTTTAACCGAAGATCTCATACTATCTACCAAGTAGGCATTTTCAAAGTCCTATTTCCATGGTAGGCTCCCGTGATATCATCCCATGTATCTCCAGCGATTACAATAGTTCTGCACCCTTCATTTTCCACCAGCTGTGTCCTCCTCCTTTATTTGTACTCCTTTTCTGTCACGTTCATTTCAACCAGTATCCTGCAAATGAATGAGTTTTTATTTTTTTTTGATCCATAGGATTTCTAATGCACTTATAATTGAATAGATTGAAATTTGGTAGACTGCTTGGAAACGATCCCTTGATTTAGATAGTTCAGAGTCGTTTTGAAGGTTTTTTAGGCCTTTTTTTTTTGTTATTTTAATGTCATTTTCTTAATTTTGAGTTACCTATTGTTATTAGGTTTAGGGATGGCGTTTTCATAATTTTGCCTTTCCTATTTCTATGAGATTTAGGGTTAACACCCTTTGCATTTCCTATTAGGTTTTGGGTTAACACCCGGTATAAGTTGTTTTAGGGTCTCGTTATATGGAAGCTATTATTATTTTTTGATTTTGATGATCATATCAAGAGAACAATTTGTTGCTCTATTAAATTTTAATTCCTATTTAGCCAGTTTTCTATTCCCTTCTGGCATCAATTGGTATCAGAACATAGATTACTTGAATCAATGGCTGAACAGAATTGTGTTGGTTGTGGACTGGGGGCAAGGGCGTGGCGTCATTCTTGAAGTAGACAAAGAACTGCGTCTAAGGGACCTACGAGATAGAGAAATTGAAGAACAGAGAAGTCAAATCCAGGATTTGGAGCGACAACTTGCGGAGCGAGATTGGACGTTCAATCCAAAGAAGAAGCAGAATCTGAAGATCCATTCGATGATGAAGAGGTGGACGTCAACCCTTACGGGGTTTTGAACCAGGGACGAAATCGAGGAGTATGACCTGAAAATCTATCCTTATCTCATAATTTCGGGATAAGATCGAGATTCATGAGTTTCACGGTAAGGCTCATCCTGATGAGTTTATTGACTGGTTACATACACTAGAGAGGGTCTTTGATATCAAGGATTTGACTGAAGAACAGAAAGTTAAGTTAATGGCTATTAAGCTATGAAAACATGCCTTGATATGATCCGAGCATGTGAAAAAGCAACATGCTTGAGCGGGGAAATCAAAAGTGAATCACTGTGAAAGAAGAAGAAATTGTTGCAGAAAAATGTTTGTTGTAGAAAAATTTTTTTATCTACTCATTATAGGCAGGAAGCATTTATTAAGTATCACACTGTTAAGCAGTGGGATTTAACAGTCAAGTAGTACATCGAGGAATTTGATCGATAGCGGATGCGTTGTGATGTGCCTGCGGAACACGAGCAAACAGTTGCTCTTTATTTGGCATTGTTGCAGTCTGAAATCTTTGATGTTGTCTAGTTACAACAATATTGGACCTATGAGGATGTGTGCAGATTGGCCTTGAAGGTGGAAGGTCAGTTTTAAAGGAAGCATAGCAGTTCCAAATTCTAGAATTGGTGGTCAGGCAAAGAGCCTAGAGAAAAATCCAATTCTACAGTAGTCGCAGTTAAGGTGCGAATTCCAAACCTGCATCCAAGGAGGGATAGAGTAGTGCTGGAACTAGTAGGGGAAGAGTAGCAGGCAAGCGATGTTTCTAATGTCAAGGATTTGGACATTTAGTTGCTGATTGTCCAAACCGACAGTTTGTGACTCTTGTTGAAAAGCCAGTCTATGATGAATCTAAAGGCGAATAAGCGGATAGAGATGCAGATCCAGAAGGAGAAGGAGAAGAGGTTATCTATGCTGATTCTGGTGAGTCCCTAGTTGTTAGAAGAATTTGAAATGTTGCTGTGGCGGAGGACAAATCATGGCTTAAGCATAATATTTTTCATACTAAGTGGAGGAAATGTAAGCAGCATGATAATAGATGGAGGGAGCTGCGAGAATGTGGTGTCCACTATCACGGTGGAGAAGTCGGGGCTAAAAATAGAAGATCATTCCTAACCGTATTAGCTATCATGGTTTAGGAAAGGGAACGAGGTGAAGGTATGCAAGAGGTATCTTGTGCAATTTTTCGATTGGAAGAAATTATACTGATGAGGAGTGGTGTAATGTGGTTCCCATGGATGCTTGTCATATTCTCTTAGAGAGGCCGTGGCAGTTTGCCAAAAAGACATAGTATGATGGCTTCAGAAATACCTACACCATCCAGAAGGATGATCGGACCATTACCCTAGGTTCTTCAGATTTGAGAAAGGAAGTGAAGAATAATATGTTGTCCAAATCGGAATTTCAAGAAGAGGCATTGAATGCACCTGAACTTTTTGCCATTGTGGTAATGAAGCAAAATTCTAATAGTCCTGATGTTCATACACAAGTAGTTCCCTTGCTTGAGGAGTTTGCTGATGTTGAAATAGAAGAGATGCCACTTGGGTTATCGCAAATGAGAGACATTCAGCATTGTATTAACTTCATTCCAGGAGTTGTTATCCCCCATAAAGCGACTTACAAAATGAGTCCTAAGGAACCTAGGGAGATTGAAATCAATGAAGATGAAACAGATTCAATGGAGAAGCTTTTCCTAGCAAGGGAGGATGATGCACTTATAATTGACAAACTCGGAATAGGCTGAAATTTGGTGGGCTGTTTGGAAACGGTCCACTGATTTAGATGGTTCGGAGTCGTTTGGATAAATTTTCAGGCCTTTTAAGTTTTTAGGCAGTTTTTTTTCCCGTTATTTTAATGTCTTTTTCATATTTTTGCGTTTAATATTGCTATTAGGTTTAGAGATGGTGTTTTCATAATTTTGTTTTTCCTATTGCTATTTGGTTTAGAATTAACACCCTTTGCGTTTCCTATTAGGTTTAGGGTTAACACCCTGGATAAATTGTTTTAGGGTTTAGTTATAAGGAAGCTATTATATTTTTTTTATTTTGATAATCATATCAAGAGAATGATTTGTTCCTCTATCAAATTCTAAATCCAAATGTCTTTGCCATCGCTGTTTATTTTGACCTGTTTAGCATAATTGATAGTAATATCGGCCACAGAATCACAATCGATCGGATATTGCTTGCCACACATACAATCAGCAATATATTCTGTGCAGCTTGCAGGAATGTCGTACTAGTCCGGCTCATTGCCAGTATTCACGTTAAGCATCCAACCTGGGCAGTTAGTCGGAGATTGTCATCCTGATCTGGACTTTAACTTCGGAAGGGGAATGTTTCCGGGAAGTCGAATAGGGTTATAAAGTGGGCATAGAGATGGTTCTGCTTGGGAAGTTGCTACAAAAGCCGCAAGAAAGAAAAGCAATGTAATTTTCTTCTTTCATTTTTCAATTATGTGCGGAAGAATTTGCTTCAAAATAGGCAAATATCTCTGATAAAATTGTAGTATACAAGATGGTAACAACATTAGCCATTTTATATATTTCTCACAAACTGCATTTATACCCTTCATATCTTTCGAGGATATTCTTGTTCACACATATATTTCATCACAACTTCTACAAATTAATTAGTGTGTTGGTCTGTGCACTTCAATCTCTAATCATTAATCTGTTGTGATAAGCAACGGGTAAATTTCTTATCTTATAAGGGATAGGATAAGTTTCTTTTTCTTTTTTTTTTTTTTACTCCCTAAGTATCTCCCAGGGGAGAGGTGGGGGGGGGGCGGGGGTTGAGTTTAAAACTATGTTTAAGTCACCATCCTCAATTGTTCAAATCTATCCTTAAAACTTGGCCATAACTATTGAGGATCTTCAGTAGTGAGATACTGGGATCTCTAATTTTTGTGAAGATGGCATCTCAAAATGATCAAGCCCTTTGCTTTATGCTATTGGAGGAATTATTCATCTCAACAATAGTCTCTTTCAAGACATCCGCTTAGAGATGCAACTTGGCATTGAGAATTCAAGAAAGATGGTTCTTATTCCGAGATGTCCAATAGAGTGAATGACAAGCTTTCCAACTATTTTTCACGATTGGCAACACTTGAACCTGCTTAAGACTTATTAGAAACAATAAGGAAAAATCACACCTTAACAAGAATGGGCAGGACTAAAACCTTCTCACAACGTTGGAGCCAAAACCAAAACTTATATGCGACCCTTAGGAATGACTAAAATCTCGTGCTGATAAGGTGTTGTAAGAATAAGTATGGAACATAAGAGTTTAGAGGAAATAGAGAAGAATGATCTTTTATTCACTACGTAGATTTACAAATGAGAGTCTTCATTTGATAAAGACTTTGGTTAAGCCTTGCTAGCTTAGTGGTAAACAACAATAGTTGGAATCGAGAGATCTCCAGTTCGAGACATGATGAGGGTAGATGTGGTGTCACTGTTGATCTTCGAAGGGAGGGATTTAGGGAGGATTAGGGATTCATGGAGTAAAAAATAAAAAAAAATTATAGAGGCTTTGGTCGTGATAATTCCTCATATGTGCATCATGATGATTGAACTTGCCTCTTCATATTCTTTTAACCAAGTGTGAGACTAGATGCATAGTATCCAGCAACGAACACTCACGATAATTAATTAGGTTATAACCAGTGGTAGACCTAGGCCTCTAGGGTCAGAAAGGGCATAACTCAGTTAGTCCTTTTTTCCAGAAAAAAAAAACCTCTACAAATTTATAAATCATGTTAATTTTATATACAAATATAAAACTAGCTATTACAATTGTCCTCAACAACTTCATATTTCCAAATTTTTAAATGATTAATTCATTGTCTACATTATTAAAAAATCTCTCTATATAAGTTACGAAACTATCATTCATCCAAGCAACTCCCATGCGATTACGAATTCGATTCTTCATAATTTCATTACAGAAAAGGTTCTTCCAACTGTTGATGTGGCAACCGGTAATGTCAAGGCCAACTTGACAAGTATATATACTAAGGGATAAACAAGATGCTTCCTAGTCTGAGCCTATTTCTTTGCAGGATCACCAATCAAACTTAAAGCTGAAAATTCTTCAACCTTTTGCATATCATACACATATGTATCCAATTGGTTGTCAAGAACTACCAAATCAATTGGAGCGAAATTATACGGAGGAAACTTGGCAAATTTTCTACTTGTTAAATGTTGAAAATGAGTTATCTGGAGCCAATCAAGCTAAACAAATTAGTAATTCAATGCTAGTTTCTATAAAATGATCATTTAGCCTTCGAAGTTGCATATCTATCACTATATATGTAGCCAACATGATAATGGTGTCCATTTGTAACTCCTTGAACTCTTCTTCTTGATCTCCCTTTAGGTAGAAATACATCTTCCATACTGAGAATATCATTATCATTAGTTGTGCAAAACAAAAAGACTTTATCTAATAAAAATTCCCATCCACTATCTCTTAAACATTGCGAACGCAAATGTTGCTTTGAGACATCAAAAAATTTCACAGCATTGATGATGTCTTGATCGTTTCTCTTCAATGCTTGTGATAATTCTTTAGTAATCTCTGACACCTTTTTCATCAAATTCATACTAAAGATGAAACCAAATGTTTGTATCACATCGAAGAGGCCATTTGCTTCAACTCTTTGATCAGAACTGGCTCCATCTTCACGAATGAACTCAAGAACATCAATAATTGAGGAATATAGCAAAATCAAGTTCACCAAAGTGCCATAATACGAACCCCAATGCGTATCAGCTTTTCTTTTCAAACCAATTTCTTGATTCATGCCCCTTATTGCAATGCTTTTTTGACTTTAGAAACTTGCTTCTCACGAAGCATGTCATGTCTCTTACCTATGAATCTCCAACAACATTTAGTAAAGTAGCAACATAATTGAAACGGGAAGTAATTTGAATATGATTCTTAGCTACAGCAAGAAGTTTGAATTGTAATTGATGAGCAAAGCAATGAATATAGAAAGCAGATGAGTTTTAATTTAAAATCGAACTTTTAAGACCATTAAATTAACCTTACATATTAGTAGCACCATCATAACCTTGACCCCGAATTCTTGATAGACTAAGTCCATATCTATTCAATCAGGTTTCAATTATTGTTTTTACAATAGTGTCGCTAACGTGGACAATACCAAGAAAATGCTCAACAATGTCTCTTGTCTTTCTTACATAGCTTAATGATACAATCATTTCCTTCTTATTCAATATATCACATAACTCATCAACCATAATAGCTTTAGTGGTCTCAATTGCAGTAGCATGAACAATGTCTTTTTGAATATGGGGAGCAATTAATTGATCAACAAGAAACTTTAGAAGTTCAAGAGAGTTACCTTGGTTATTAGAGCTTTCTGATTAATCATGACCATTGAAAGCTAACCTTTCTTCGAAATAAGTCGGATGCAATTTACTAATGTTGTTAAACCACTCCAATAGATGGTATGAGTTTGATCGGATTGTTTTGAAATAGCAGCTTCAATATGTTGCTTTTGTTTCAATAAATCTTCACAATTATTGTAATTTTGTTGTGAACTATTCGATCCATCAGTGTGATGAGTGAATTTTTCTTTTTGTGTCCAATTTTTACTTTTTGCAACAAAAATATCTCCACCATATTATTTTTTCGGTATTTGGCTACAAAAGATAACAACATAAACAATTTGCAACATCTTTTGCAACGCAATCCAACTACCATATTCATTCAACCGAGAGGGACAAAATCTTCTAAACTTATTTTCAAATTTTATTTTTGAAAATCATGCTCACGAGGTTGATAAGGTCGTTTTGTTTTTTATATAAATAGCATCTCCTTATTTTATCTTGATCATTAAGATGATAAGATAAAATATTTGGCTGCAATCTTGGATCCTTAGAAAGCTCATCCAGATTTATATCCATTCGAGGCCGTTTTAAATTATTTCGTGTGTCATCAGCAAATGGTTCTTCAGTGACTGATTTTCTTTTGAGAAATTTATCCATATCCTACAAAATAAAAGAGAGTTCTTTATTGCAATGTAAAAATTTAAAAAATTATCAATTAAATTAAAAATTACCAAAATTTAAATCCTAAAAACTTATAATATTAATGTTTAAATTTTCAAATAAGTAACACAAATTAGTGAAAAATAATTATATTTTTCTTACTGAATAATCGTGAATTGTGGTTTTCTCTTGATTATCGAGATTGATGGAAAAAGAATGTTTCTCAGAATATAGCATTTTTTTAAGTAGTGTTATGAAAATATAAAGTTTTTCTTACTTATATAGAAGAGAGTTGGCTCAAAATCTACAAGCTAGAATTGATAAAGAAAGTTTGTTTTTCTAAAATAAATTATTTTTAAAAGAAAGTATTTTATATATTTCAAAAAATAGTGCTTAAGGCCTTAAAATTTTTATATAATGGGTTAAAATGTTGAGAAACTAATGAAAGAACAAATGAGTTTAAGAGAAATAAACTGAAATGATCTTTCATTTACTAATATATCAATTGACAAATGAGAGTCTTAATATTTATATAAGCTATGGACAACTATGAAGAGCCTTTATTCACACTGATTCGTATTACAAATACATGTATCAAGAATATAATAATCAGAACTCTTCATTATCCAAAATATAATAATCAAGAAGCTGCAATTTCTAGAATTTTATATTTCTCTTGTATATTTCAAGATAGTTGAACTTGACTCTTCAAATGATCTTGGTCAAATATGGAACTAGATACATATTATCTAGCAATGGACATTCACAATATTTAATTAAACCATATTTGAAATATTTATGACACTCCTCCTATAATGTCCATTTATAAGATATATGCTTTTTTGACACGGGGCACAAAATGTACCACAGCCTCGTTAAAAAAACCTTTTATTAAGAAAAAACTGATTTGGGACAAAAACTTCATAAGAGGAAAAAAGAGTACCACTCATATTTTACTCCGACTGAATTAAACCACCATCTATGTCATAGAGTCGACATAAGCCCATTCTTTTTGTTGATGACTCAAAACATGCCCATAGGTAAAGCGTTAGTGAATAAATCTACCAAATTGTTGCATGTTTGAATCTACACGACATAAATTTCTCCTTTTGCATTCATGAGTGAAGAAGAACTTCGGTGATATGTGTTTTATTCGATCCCCTTTGACGAATTCTTCTCTCAATTGTGCCATGCCTGTTGCATTATCTTCATATAAGAGATATGAACCTCTAATACTGATTCATTAAACGCAGCCAAAAGGCTTCTGACGCAAAACGGAATTGTGGTGAGATGAAAAAGGTAGGACCTTTAACTACAAACAACTTCACTCGAAAGTTCTAT
>JAOXNR010044672.1:0-51345 GCA_028571225.1 Parsonsia alboflavescens | reverse complement strand
GAATTCTACAGTGTCTCAAGAATATTGTCGTTTTATTCTTGATTCTCCCTTTTCCTACAATAAAACTTTCGAGTGAAGTTGTTTGTCGAAAAAGGTTCTACCTTTCACCCCACCATATACTCCGTTTGCGTCATTGACCTATCAAAAATTTATAATGCTCCACGATTTTTCTATCTTTTATAGGTTGTATCCTGATCAAGATTACATGCACACCTCGACTCTTTCACTTAGGATTGGATTTCCCACAACTCTTAGTATCCAACAAATAATTTCTTACGGATTTCTGAGGAGTTTTTCTAACAGAAATATATTCTTGTTGTATAGCCAATGTATGAAGAAACTATGATATTATGTCATGTGAAACCCTTACAATAAAACCTACAAATAAGATATAAAAAGAGTTTTACAAGGGAAAAAAAAGAGTTTTACATATACTTATCTTTAATTATTTTTAATATATAAATCGATGACTTTTTAATATATATTAAAAAAAAATAAAAAAATATCGATGACTTGTTATTAATATTTTTATTTATTTATTTTCAAGAAGTTAAAATATACAATGGATGAGTAAATATTTATAATAGTAATTGCTATCAATTAATATTTGATGTCATATAGGTACTACAAAAGACTTCTTGATAGAATAAAATTTAAAGATACAATTCTAATTGTATGTAGTTGTTGGTTTCTTCTACTGTTATATATTTTTTAATTCAATTATTACTACTAAAATATAAAATCAGTTAATTTAATCATTGTACTTTCAATTTTACACAATTTAACCATTATATTTTAATTTTTTAGAAAATTTAGCCACTCTATGGTGGTCCAATTGAATAATAGTCTTACATGTAATCTATCTTCAGTGATAGTGTCACGTGCCTCTAAATGCTACGAAAAAAATTTATATTGACTAAGAGAATATTTGTCATTTTGTGAATTTCTTCTTTTATTTATTTATTTTATTGACACATAATTTTAATGAGATGTAGTAAATTTTTACACCTGATTTAGTTGATAAGGAAAATTTTATTGACATGGCATGCCACGTGATATTATTGATGGAGATCAAGCATCATCGATGCCTTCCGGAGCTATTACAAGAATGAGAGCTTCAAGGATGAAAAAGGCATTGATGGCTTTCATCTAAAACAAGGAAGAGATACTTGACTTTGAAGTCATATTTTTGAGGAAGCTAAACTTGATGAAGATGTTAAGGGCATGAAGCTATGGAATATATTTTCAATTGATAAGAGTACCTTAAGGTTCAGTGGTCACCAAAAGAGGAATGTCATGAACTTCTTTTTCTTCAATGAGGCCAACGATCTCTGCTCATTGCTCACCGACCTTGACCTGCCTCTAAATTGGAGGAGCTATCTTCTCCCGAGGCTATGGAAGGGTAACAACTTGGTCAATATGGTTCAAGTTTGCCTCCATATTTTCATAAACCTTTATTCTTGGATTATTTTGCCTGCAGCAGGCTGATCCCCGTAATGTATAAGCCGAACATCTGAGGTTGTATTCAGGATTCTACATAGGATTGAAAGGAAGGGAGCTCTTCAAGCTAGGCCAATTACAGGTTTCCCTAATCATCAAAAAAAGTTCTTGAATTCTTTAGTTCCTAGGCATTAGATTCAACTTGGGCCTCCAACTCTTGGACACAAGCTTGTAGCTGCTCTCCCAAGTTAACAAACTGTTCATTCTTTTTTACAGCATCATTTAGATCCTCCGTCATTTTCAACTTTTCCTCCTTGCACTTAGAGATATTCTTCTTGGCATTAGCTAGAAAGCCACTGGTGGAGAGCAGTGAAGCATAAGCTTGCTCCTCGGCAGCAGCGAGTTTTTTGTTCCCTTCCTCCAAACTTGTCTTTCCATTCTGGAGATTTTCAAGCAAGACAACAAAGTCTCTACCCTTCTTCTCTCTCTCCTCCTTTTCCGAAGTCTCTCACCCATAAAAACATGGCCCTGAAAAGAAATGTCAACAAAAAAAAAAAGGAAAGAAGAAGAAAAGAATCAACATGTGGAAGAGCTCGCTTAGTTGATAAAAAATTTAGGGAAAGAAAAGTTGACTTACAACAAATTGCAGACTTCTTTATCAATGAGGGGCACGCACTCCATCGAGAATGACTGGGCATGCGTTCATTGGAGAAGGGAGTCAATAGAGTCCAAAGGGAGGTCAAGGACTCCCCTTTTGACATTCTCCTCAGATTGGGAGGTCAAACCTAACTTCCCGATTCTTTTAATGGTCTTAGTGACCTCTTCAGTGGTGCAACCATTGAACTCCATCTCCTTCTTAGAGGTCGCTGGACCCTTGCCTTCGGTTGAAGAAACAACAAAGATTTCTCTTTTTACCCAATTACAGGGGAAGGCGACTCAAAAATGGAAATAATCTTGGTAGGTTGTGGGGAACTAGAAACATGAAGAGCAGCCTCCTCTCTGCTTTTCTTCATGGCAATCCTGGTCCTACTGGCCATAGTGTACTTTTTGGTCCTACCGGGAGGAACCATAACCATGGGGATTTTAATGGAAGCTCCCCGAAACAGATCTTGGAGATTTAAAGCCGTGTTTGGTTACTCCTAAGGCTGATTTTCTTGACGGGGTTTCTCGAGATGAACTGTAGCCTGGACGGTTCACATGGCTATCAAAACAAAAAAGAACAATTAGCACCAATGACCTAGTCACAAAAAAGATAAAAATTTCTCCAAGTAAAGGCACGCGATCCTACCAGAAGGGGGAATATGCCTAGGTTCTTTGATCCTAGGAAGGATGCGGTATTTGGGCCTACCATGCCCAGTAGGATTGAGGAAAGAAGTTTCCTGGGTGGGAGAAGTTGAACCTATTTTTGTGTGACCTGAATGGGCCATGCCAATAAGGAAGAGCCTAGCCATCTAAAGCTCGCCCTCCATTTTGAGAAGCTAGTTCTAAATGTCTACTAAGGTTCCACTCCGAGTAAGGGTTATTTCGGATTATGTTTATTGGAAGCTTAGCATGGAAGTAGGAATCTTTCCATGGACCACTGGAAGACTGGAATGGACCTACAAGCTTATGATGCATGTTTAATTGAAGGTACCCATAACCTGTTTTAGTCGGGCTAATGGAAATCCCCACCTTCTTTACCCTAGATGCCCTCCCTGGCTAAGCGGGTACTCTTTTTTCCTTTAACTCGCCATTCAAAGATAGTACTTGCGCTCACTACCATGGCTATTATAGATCACCTATAACTTGGGAATATTGACAGGGTTCATAGACTCTTTGGGAATTCAAAAAGATTTTGAGAAAGAGAAATGAAGACTTAAAACACCATTGGAATTAAAACACACATGATATTATTGATTGAAAATACTTGGAAAATAAAACTTGAACTCTGGATGACTTGGGAGAGAACATTCGGTTCACTTTATAGATGAGTGACCGTCCATTCTTCCCTACAAAGCAAGCTGCTTATTGAAAGTACAATACCACGGAAACAAGACAAACTTGGAAAGAAAAATACAACTTGTACACTCAAACCCTAACTTGGTACAAGACAAAAACTCTAATTTAGAAAACAAACGAAGTGACTAACACAAGACTCCAAGAAAAGCAAAGCTGGCACTTCTTTTCTATTGAAGCCGAATCTTGCATGAAGATGCCATGGCTTCACATTTTTCTGCTTGGAAGACACTTGGAACAAGGACACAATGAACACTAAAACCTCAGCACTTCTGACCGTAGATACTCCTGATGACTAAGCCGGAAACTTGACGATCTGGCAGCTTTATTTTTTGCATGAAGGACATCATCATAATCTAGACAAAGTGGCTGAGTAGGGACTGAACAAAGGAATACTATTACATTATAAAATTCTTCTGGCAGAATTTTTCTGATGGCAGAAACCTTCTGCTTGAAATACTTCTTTGCTGGCCGAATTTGCTGCTGCATGGAGGATTGAAAATAGAACTATTAAACTGAAATACAGGTGATAGGTCACCATGAAAGCGATCACCGCCCTAACGATATTAGGGGATAGCTAAGCAGTAGGAAATTGCTAGAAGTAGACTATGTGAAGAAACAGACGATGGATATAAGGGAGAATAATTCCTCCCCTCAAATTGGTTTCGTGATGGACCGTGTAGCCCTCTCTGTTGTCATTGGGACATTCATCTTATACATAATCTACATCATCTTTGTTTAGAAGTCTCTCTTTGACATGTTCTCTAATTTTTGAAACATCAGGGTTTGGCTTAAGAGTAAAGACTTCTTGCTCGAAGGGTTCATATTTGCTCTTACTAACCCAAGGTGTAGGTACAGTCAAAGGATGTATGTAATAAATTTCATTCTAAGGATATCGGGCAGGAACGACCTTAGGAATATCAATAAGAGGTGTAGAGGGAGTGCTTGAGGAAGGAGTACGTGTGTGCGTGAAATACTATTCAAGAACAGCAGAGGGAGAAGGACTAAATAAGTTATGAGAGGACATGATTTTTTCGAAAAGATAAGAGAATCTCAAGTAAAAACAAAGAAGAAGGAATTGAGAAGACTCACTGATTATAGTTAAGTTTATTTGCAAAGAAAAATAGAAAGAACTGTTTTTCGCCAAGCACCTAGTAGAACTTGAAGGTTAGCAGCTTAAGGATTTGATAGCAAGAAGATAATCTGTTTGCAAAGAAAGAGTTTTGGTAAATTCCAAAATCCTCTACATGTTTCTATTTATATGAAATAGGAAACCTTTCAGTTGCTGAAAAGGAACGTTCCTTGGGAAAAGAGGTAACTATCAAAACTGAAAAGACATAAAACTAGTTATTACAGAAAACAGCACAACCTTTCAGAGCTTGGTAGCTCAAAATTTAGGCGCTACGTCATAACAGCTAGCTGGACCTAAAGGGGGATAATGATGGGTAAAATGAGCATAAACCGAACCACCCAACCTAATATAACTAAAGGTAAGTCAGCGACCTCCCCAATCATCGAATACCGACCTGATATGAGCTTGAAGGCGGTCCCTCTGGATCACGACCTTAGATCCAAAAGAGCTCCGACTCATCTCATACTCTTTCCATGCCATGATTAAACATGAATAGTTCCTGACACATACTATGAACCTTGAATCACTCATCATGACTTCTGAAAAGACTAACCAAGACTCTCAGAGTCTAATGAGAGATCACGAAGATGGTTCGGAGGTTGTTAGAAAGCTCAATGCTCTCTCTTCAAAGTCGTGCATGGTAAGGAATCCTAATATGGAAACTCCGTGATTCTAAGAACAATTGGCAGGATATTATCTCGCAATTGATCTAATATGCCTACTTTTAAGTCATTGATACCTATTCCAACAAGGTAACCACACCTAAATTGGTGATTATTATTCAATACATAGAATCAGATCATATGCATAATACATAGGTGAATTCGTACAATTCTCTTAAGGTAAATTAACTTAGGCATCAGAGTTATTCTCGAGGCAACAACCCACTCCGATGATTTATTTTCCTCTTGGTTATTCTTACAGGAGTCATTGACAGTCGAGGCGACTCGGAGATCAATTTGGAGCTCAATCAGATATATTTGAATTTTTTATCCTACTTGGCCCCTTTTAATAGCTCACTCTGCTACTTATATACCTATGGGTCCTTTGCTACAAAGAGGGATTTATTTTTTATCCAAGCCTCATTTTAAGGCCTAGGCTTATTTCCTAGAATTTTTTATCATCTACATGGAGATTTCATCTAATGGGCCTTTATGTGTTTATCTCTGGTAACTAGGCCTCTTCTTGGATATCACATCATTTAATTTGGCCCTCATGCAAGACATTCTTCGCTTTCAAGCTATTTAATCTAATTTGAGCCTTGGTGGTGATAAATATGCCTTCACTTTTGTCATGGCCTCCATCTTCAAATTTGTTGGGTTTCATGGATGGACAAATATACAAAGAATTTTGGACTCTCTCAAGTTTGTGGATACACGTGGAATATTCCTATTAGGCTATTCAAGATTTTGCTGGATTATGACCTTTCACATGAAACTTTCTGGGCTTTATTTAGGGCTGTTTTCACATTTACCCAATTTAAGTAGAAAGATTTCAATATTATTCAAATCTGTACAACATTTTATAATTTATTCAACTTTAAAACTTATTTTTCACTCTATACCTATTTTAACTTTTTCTCTTTTTTTTAAAAAAACAAAACTAATCTTTATTCGCTTTTGTCATGCAGTTACTGTATTTCCCTGAACATTCAAAATAGTCCAACTACCTCTGCAACTGCTATAAAACCGAATTGACCACCATATTGATGAAGTTTTCTTGTTGAAAGTTGAACTTGAAAGGAAACAGTCGGCACTTGGGTTTGGGAGAGGATTTGGTTTTTTTCTTCACAAGATCAAGCTTATGTCGTTCAGAATATAGTTTGAGTGCAGTTTTTTTTTTTTTTATTTCTTGTTATGGTGTTTGATTTTTGTGTTTTGATTCCCAAGTGACGCTAGGTTTTTTTGGTCTAATGTTTTGTGTTGTTTGTTTGGTATGAGGAAGGAAAGAAAGAAAGTTGTTTGTGTTGAGTGTTTGAAGTAGTGGCTGACCTAAGGGAGGTCTAGCCGACCTTCAAGCGCAGTTAATTTTTTTGGTTCAACCGACCTTCCAGTTGATAATTTCGACCTTCAAAAGATTATATCGACTTTCAAAGGATTATATCAACCTTCGGTTTTTTTAAAAAAAGTTCGATAGTCCATCCATAAGGTCAAAGAGTCCTTCGAAGGGATTATATCGACCTTCCATATGTTCACCTCGACTTTCAAGCATTTTTTTTCTGGTCCTTTTTTTTCTTTCAAAAACTATGTAGACCAATTTTTCTCTAATTTCTTTTTTTAATCAAGATATTCCTCCCCTTTGCTTTCTATTATTGGTTGTACATTTTCCTATATGTATTTTTCTTTTGATTCTCATTTGCATCCAAATTATCCGATGGAAGTACCAAATCATTGGAAATTGAAGATACATACGGGATCATGTTTTTGATGGGGGAAGTTGATTCTAGAATGGTAGTTATTAACAAAATTGAAAGATTACACCAATGTGGTGGTGGCCATACAATGGATGATTTTGTTAATGCATACGAAAAGAATTCGGATGGGACATTCCCAACTGTAAATGATGAATCTGGACCATCCAGAAATATTAGCACCAATGCTAATGTTGATGATTATGGTGATGATGATTACGAAGAAGAATATATCCGTAGTGTTGATGATCATGTCCCCGTGAATTTCAACGATAGGGTTAGACATGTAGTTTCTTTTCAACAGTTTATACCGGACCACCCTTCTACTCTGTTCACAGATATGGACTGGGGTGATGAACTAGAGGTGCATTATTTTGAAGATGAAACCATTCCACTTGTCGGTAATCCATCACGAGAAACAAATGCTATTATGGATATGATTCAGAGGACTTGTGGATGTCGGAGATGGGATCTAGAAGGAATTTTGTGTAAACATGCCATTGTTGTTGCCAGGTATTGAAAAACCTTTGTATAATTTAAATAGATGCTCTAGACGACCAAACCGACCTTACTGGTGGTCAAGTAGACCTTCCATAAGGTAATTTTGACCTTCCAGACCTTCTCTATTATTTCAAAAATAGATTTAAAATCATAATCCTAATTCGTTTTTTCTCATCTTTAATTCGTTATAAGGAAATTGGGGGCTCACTACTATTCTCTGTGCTGTGGAAATTCATTTGACATAGAAATATTGATTAGGGCATATGCACCTTCGATATACCCTGTTCCGTTGTTGTCAACTTTGAATAGAATAGCAGGTTTGGAAGATGTGGTTGTAAATGCATTGTTTGCAAGAAAGGAGGTAGGAAGACCACAAGAAGGTTGGTTCTTCTTTCGAAGTGAACAATTTCGATGGAAGAAAAATTGCTCGATACGCAAAAGAAAAGGACACAATCATCAGCTTGTCCGAATGCAGCCACAAAAGCCCCAACACCCGAAGTAGAGGTTCCATTATCAAATGATCATGCTCAAGAAGGGCACAAATTTACTGGGAGATCTACCCAACAATCTCGAGTTTCTGGACAAACATTGGAGGTGATAGTCGAAGAGGGAGTGTTTGTTAATGTTAATGTAAGTGTCGCCCATGAGAGCGTGGATGTTTTTGAAGGCAATGTTGGTGTTAAGACCCATTCATCACTTGAAATCGATTTTCATATTCTTACTAGTTTGCAATATTTTCATTTATCCTACCACTTGGTTTTTTTTTTTTTTTTCTCAGCCATATTTCTTCTTCTTCTTCTGTGGTAATGAAATTGGGGGAAAAAATTATGATAAACAACTAGGGAGGTGTGAATTGGGTTTCGAAATGGGAAACCAACTTTTCTCGTTTGAAGTTTTGGAAGGTCGGGATGATCTCGTGGAAGGTCAGGATTGTATTCCGTAGGTCAAAGCAAGACTTTTCAAAGGTGCAATTGGCCAAGTCCTTGCATCAATCTTTGGAGGATAATACCAACCTTCAAATCATTAGACCGACCTTGGCATACAATCCTGACCTTCCACCATTTCAAACAGCCAAAAAGCTTTTTTCCTATTTCCAAACTCATATCAGATGCAGGACCAGACGGTGCAGGTCAATATGAGCAAGAGTGGGCTGCACTGACCAAGAAAACAGAACCACAAGTGCCTAGGCATTCAACGAGGATTAGAGATATGGCTTGGAAATAGGGGGGCTCAGACATAGGTCCTTGAGGGCATTTCGGTCCTTTTACCGTTTTTTGAAATATTATTTGGTTTAGGGGTATTTTCGTACTTTTGGTAGTTGTTTTTTTTTTTAATTTCTATTTCCTATTAGGTTTAGAGTTCCGTTTCCGATTAGGTTTAGCATTCATGGAGCTTTATTTAATGGTGTTTTTCTTGAATAGCTTTCAGTAGATTGAATATATAGAAAATTCTTAATTGTCTTGTGTTCTTTATTTTCGGCTACTTCATTGAAGTTCTTGAAAACTTCATCGTCGGTGATTATAATCGCATAACGACGAAAAATTCTACTGTTGGTTTTTTATTTTATATCGAAGACTAAGAGCAATTCTAATTGCATCTTCATCAATTGGTATCAGAGTTAACGTTTCGGCCCATCAAACCCTAATCCACTTGCCAACAACCAGACAACATGTCTAGTAGTGATAACAACGATCTCAATCCTATTGTTTCCAATCTGTTGCAAAGGTTGGAAGAAGAAAGGGCAGAGCAAAAGTTGCAACAGGAAGAAACCAGGAGGCAGCAAGAGGAAGAGGGTGAGGATAAGAGGCAATTCATGTAGCAGATGATGGAGATGATGGCGCGGTTCTCACCCATGCAAGCGAATCCAGCACCGCCACCTCAACAGCTAGCCGTGCCAAATCCGTATCAACTCACCTCTCCACCAAGACGACCAGAGGTACCCAAACCAGCTGTGCCCTTGGGGCAACTGGAATTTTAGGCAGAAAAAGAGGGTGAGCCAATACCATTTGAGGAGGAGCCATACCGGGCACAAAGGTATTTTCAAGGACCTTTTCACAATCAAACGCAGCATTATGAAGCTGTGCACGGAGTTCACCGGAAGTTTCAGCCCGGATGAATTTCTTGATTGGTCGACAGTGGTGGATGATTTGCTGCGCATCAAAGAAGTCCTACTGGAGAAACAAGCCGCGTTGATAGCTTTGAGGTTCAGGAGCAGGGCGGCGGCATGGTCGCGTGCTAACGAATATCAGAGATGTCAAGATGGGCTGCCTCGGATTGAAACCTGGAACGAGCTGCGACTTGAGATGAGTCAAACACTCTATGGAGAATTGCAGGCGTTAATTCAAGGAGGAAAGAGTGTGGATGACTACACCTTGGAATTCTATAACCTTGTTTCTCGAAATCAATTGCGAGAAACGGAGGAATAGCTGGTGGCGAGATACATTCATGGTTTGAGGTTTCCATTGCGTGATGCACCTCAAATTCATATTATTTTGAGAGTGATGGATGCTCAATTGAAGGCCAAAGCAGTGGAGAAAACCTTGAATAGACAGCGACTTCCAATTGGTCGAATTGGCCCAACTCCTCCATATGGCTCGTCTCGGACCTCACAGTCCTCAACAAGTGTAGCAGCGGTACCAAGGGTGGCCTCTATAGCCACACCACATTCGGCAAGAGTTGGAATTCCAGCGGCCAGGTCTCCCTCAAACTAGGCCTCCATTCGGTGTCATAGATGGCAAGCAATGGGGCACTATGCCAACGAATGTCCCATGTTAAGAGCTTAGCTGTACATGGGAGATACACATGAAAAGAATGATCCGGCTTTGTGGTTCGACCAACAGGACACCGAAGGGGAGCTAGAAGTTGTCAACCTTAAGGATGTGCAAGCGGAGAGTTTAGTAATGAGGCGAATCTGTTTGGCGCCTAGGATTGGTGAAGAAGGGATATCTTCACAATACGTTGCACGATTGGGGGCAAGGGTTGTCGAGTGATCATAGACTCTGGTAGTTGGGAGAATGTCATATCCGAGGAAGTAGTGACAAAGTTAGGACTGACTATGGAGCGTACCATCACCCTTACTGACTTAGTTGGGTGAGCCATGCCAATGAAATTTGGGTAGACCGACAATGGAAAGTGCAAATAAGCATCGGTCCAAATTATTTGTAACGATTTGGGCTGACGTAGTACCAATGGATGCGTCACACTTGATTCTTGGACGAACATGGCAGTTGGATAACAATGCCGTCTATGATGGTCATGATCACACATATTCCATTTGAACAGGAGGTAAATGCTGGGTATTGAAGCTGCTACGAGAAAGCAATGTAGGGGAGAAGAAGATAGTCCTCTGTATGCCTAGTGTAGAATATGAGGAGTTAGTTCCAGAACAGGATGTTTGTTTTGCATTGGTCGCACATTGCTTGGCTTCGGCGGAAAGTTGTTTGGATGTTTCGAATGCTATTAAACCGACATTGGAGAACTACAAGGATGTTCTTCCAGCCAATTTACTGGAAGGACTTCCGCCCTTGCGAGGCGTGCAACATCAAATCGATCTTGTACCAGGAGCTCCATTTCCGAACAAAGCTCACTACAGAATGTCACCAAAACAAAGTGAGGAGTTCAAGAAACACGTGCAAGAGTTATTAGATAAGGGCTTCGGTCGAGAAAGTGTTAGTCCTTGTGCGGTACCGGCTTTGCTAGTGCCAAAGAAAGATGGGTCGTGGAGCATGTGTATGGACAGCATCGCGGTAAATCGAATAACAGTAAAGTACCGTTTTCCCATTCCACCCCTTGACGACATGGTAGATCAGGTGAGTGGGGCAAAAGTGTTTTCGAAGGTGGACTTAAAGAGTGGAAAGCATTAGATTCGTCTTCAACTGGAGGATGAATGGAAGACGGTGTTGAAGACGAGGTCGAATGCCCCCAGCACAGTTATGTGTGTAATGCATCAGGTTTTGCGGTCGTTTATTAATGACTTCGTCATCGTATACTCCGACGACATTCTAATCTGTAGCCACACTTCAGAGGAGCACGTCGAGCATGTCAAGAAAGTACTAGACATGCTTCGGCAACATCAGTTGTTTGCTAATTTGTCAAAGTATGTATGGATGGTGCACTGGCTGCCCTTCCTCGAGTATGTTGTGCCAGATGAAGGAATCTTGCCGGATGATTCAAAAATGGCTGCAATTCGTGAGTGGCAGGTTCCAACATCAGTTACATAGGATCGATCTTTCCTTTAATTGGTAGGATTTTATTGGTGGTTTATCAGTGATTTTGGTAGAATCGTCGCACCATTGACAGACTTATTGAGGGACTCAAGGTTTGTATAGACAGCAGAAGCCCAAAGTGCCTTCGAAGCTTTGAAAGATACGTTAACGCAAGCTACTTTATTGCAATTGCAAAATTTTAAAGACCTATTTAAAGTTGAATGTGATGCTTCAAAGGTTGGAATTGGGCCCGTTCTTTATTAGAACGAACGACCTGTGGCATACTATTGTGAGAAGCTAGGTGGTCCGAAACTGAATTACTCGGTGCACGACCTGGAGTTGTGTGCAGTTGTCAAGGCATTTCAGTTTTGGAGGCATTACTTGATTCAGTTGGAGTTTATTCTCAACTCTGATCATGAGGCGCTGAAGTTTTTACAGGGGCAGCACAAGCTTAGTGCTCGACATGCTATGTGGGTCGCACAACTGCAGGAGTTCTCATTTTCAATTTGACACAAGTCAGCCATACCAACTGACCTGCAGATGCTTTAAGTCGACGGCATGTATTGATTTCAGTGATGCATGCTTACACATTGGGTTTTGAACAGATTCGGGAATCGTTGAAGGAGGATGAATTCTTTGGCCGAGTGATGGAAGACTTCAATCATGAGAGGGCATCAGATTTTGTACTAAATGATGGGTATCTTTTTCGCAGCAATTGCCTTAATGTTCCTTCAACTTCTTTGTGTTTATTGATTATACAGGAGTTGCATGAGCAAGGACACTTTGGTAAGGACAAGACGATCACACTGGTCCGAGAGTGGTTTTATTGGATGAGTATAGAACAGGATGTTCGGACGTATGTGAAGAGGTGTTGTGTTTGTGCTCAAGCGAAATCAAGCGAATCGTCCCAAGGGTTGTACCAACCATTATTGGTTCCCAAGGCACCCTAGAGTGATGTGTCGATGGATTTTGTTTTGGGGTTGCCAAGGATGTCTCGTGACAATGACAGTATGATGGTAGTCATGGACAGATTTAGTAACATGGCAATATTCATGGTTTGCAAGAGTACCATGGATGCCAGTCGGTGTGTTGCCTTGTATTTTGATGCCATAGTGAGGCATTTCGGTTTGCCATTATCGATTGTCTCGGATCGTGATTCACTCTTCATGAGTCACTTCTGGCTTGAATTGTTGAAAAGGATGGGTACAAAGCTGAAGTTCTCCAGTCCCTACCATCCACAGATAGATGGACAGACGGAAGTTGTCAACCGTAGTTTGGGACACATTTTTTGTGCTCAGGTAAAAGCTCTCAGTTTATGGGATACCTTGCTACCCAAGATCGTGTTCGAGTTTAACAGTAGTGTCAATCGGTTGACTGGTTACGTACCAATCCAGATCATCTATGGCTTCATGCCTCGTGGGCCATTAGACCGTTTGCCTATTGAAACTCCTAACTCTGGCTTCAGGAAAGTAGATGATCGGATGGAAGAATTGACCATGCAAAGGTGCAAGCTATGTTGGAGAAGACCCACGCCAAGTATAAAGATACAGTTCATCGTCATCGCCGGGAGGTGCAGTTCGAAGTGGGTGATCTTGTGTGGGTATATCTGAGCTGAGATCAGTATCCGTTGGAGGAGTATAACAAGTTGAAGCCACGCACGATTGGTCCATGCCAGGTACTTGAAAAGTTGGGTTCCAACGCTTACCGTGTGGAGTTGCCCGACGGGATGTTCAACACCAACGTGTTCAATGTCAAGCATTTGTATCCTGTTCATGAGGACCCTTTGAGCTTGAGGACAAGATCTTCTGAAGAGGGGGAGCATGAAGCAGGACCGGACGGTGCAAGTCAATGTGAGCTAGAGCAGGCTGAACTGACCATGAAAATAGAGCTACACGTGCCTAGGCGTTCAGCGAGGATTCGAGACATGGCTCGGAAATAGGGGGCCTTGGACGTAGGGCCTTGAGGGCTTTTTGGTCGTTTTACCGTTTTCTAAAATATTTTTACGTTTAGGGGTATTTTCGTATTTTTGGTAGTTGCGTTTTTTTTTTTTTTTTTTAATTTCTGCTTCCGATTAGGTTTAGAATTCATGGAAGTTTATTTAATGGTGTTTTTCTTCAACAGCTTTCAGTAGATTGAATATACAGAAAATTCTCAATTGTCTTGTGTTCTTTATTTTCAGCTACTTCATTGAAGTTCCTGAAAACTTCATCGTCGGTGATTATAATCGCATAATGACGAAAATTCTACTGTGGGTTTTTTTTTTTGATATCGAAGACTAAGTGCAATTCTAATTGCATCTTCGTCAATATCTCCCTTCCCTAGTTATTTAGGTAGCTATTTTGCATCTGAGGCATGTCAGTATCATTGCCAAACTAGATTCCAAGGCATTTCACTATCACTATCCTATTTTCATGACTTGTAATTATCTTCATATTCTTTTTATATGATTCATGACTTATAATTATTTTCATATTAATTAATTATCACTTTTTTTTTCATATTATTTTTAATTACACAATATCAATAAAACAAGTAATATTTCATTTACATAATTTACACTCTATCCCAAATATGTACATGATATAAAAAAAAAATCACTGGGATATAAAACTATGTTCTGCTACTATAATCAACTGTGATCAATGCCTTGTCGTCCCTGATGCGTTGATGTGCATCTAGAATATCCTTCGCATCATCTTGCAAAATACTCTCTCAACAACTGCACCATGTAATGTGCAATGTAGGCCCCACAGCTAGTCTAATCAGGCTGACTCGAGAGGACTTTAATGCCCAAAAACTAAGATCCGAACATGGCAAGTGGAGCAGCAGCAACTCCCATCTCAGAATAATAGCCGACCTGTACCTGAAGAGAAGACAACATCTTAAAAATCGGATCCGTCAGCTTTATCCTTCGTGCCTTCACCACTCTATCCCGTGCTGGCCTCATATCATATAGAGTGACCTTCACTTTTGTTTAACGAGATCCGCAGGAGTACCCAGTGACCCTTGTGGCAACATGGCAACAAGACCTACAAATACATTGGGAAATACTAAATTATTTTAAAATGTAATGGAACCTTTTTTTTAAAAAAATAGTAAATATGTTTATTACCTCATTGACCTGCTACCAAGGGACCTCAACATCATCTCCGACTCCTTTCACCCAGCCGATGGAACCTTCATCGAACTTGTGGGTCTCAGGTTTCCCTCCTGCGGATGCAGACACGAAAGCGGAATGAAGCATACTCTGCAAATTGACCAATTTTTAAATGATATTATATGGACAAAATACTTACGTAGAGATAAGGTGGGACAATGGCGGCCTCGACGCTATAGGGTAGGCAGTCGGATGCACTATAGTTTTTCTTAGCCCTCTGATGAGCTGATCAACTTGAGGGTCCTCCAACTCCTGAGTGCAATCTTGAACGACCCTCAAAAGGTTCCCGTCAAAGGACTAAAATCACCCATTAAAGCGGCTGCCACAAAAAAAACCACAATTGTTAGAAAATATAAATAATTACTCACATATACTAAAAATGGCACAGTAACTAAATTATGAAGAGAAAGCTAAGTTGTATTAATAGAATGCATGTAAATACGTTTCCGATTCCCCTAAAGAGGAGAAACTATCCAAGCGACTTCGGGTACAGGGACTGTCCACTCCAAGAAACACGAAGCCCTCCCCTGGCACCCTTGCTAGAACTGCTTCTCGCCCTTTATTTGTTCTAGGCTTCTTCTTTGGACCCCCAGACTCTATATGATGAGAGGGGTCCATGAACGAAGACATGAGGCTTGCAGCCCGAACCTTGTTCCGAACGGCACGTCCTCCATCTTGAAATAAATTAAAATCCAAATATTAGGACGTAAAGAAATTAAATTAAAGACACTTGAACAAGACATTTAAATTTGAATTAAAAAATAAAACTAATTAACATGGCTAATTCTATCAAGTCTCACTTGAACAATAGCGTTGGCTACAACACTCATAGATGGAGCGGGTGTACCCTCCCTCTCAATGGCATCCCTCTCCGATTGCTATTTAAAATAAACTAACTAACAATGAAAATCGGAACACATATGAAATATTCAAAAACATGGAAATGTTTAAACTAACCTGGTCGGTCGTCCGGACTTCGACTGGAGCAGGAGGATCTGCCACCTCCTTCTCATGGACATCCTCCTCCGGCTGTTATTTAAAAAAAATTAACTACCTACGTAAATTAGTTTACATATGAAATAATATAAAACAAATAAGTCCAGATTTCGACTAGAGCAACAGGATCTACCTCCTCCCTCTCACGGACATCCTCCTCCGGCTGTTATTTTAAATAAATTAACTAACTACATAAATCAGTTTACGTATGAAATAATAAAAAACAGATAAAAGTTTAAACTAATTTGGTCGGTAGCCTGGACCTCGACTGGAGGAGGAGGATATGCCACCACGCTCTCACAAACATCCTCCTCTGGTTGTTATTTAAAATAAATAAACTAACTACGTAAATCAGTTTACGTATGAAATAATCAAAAACAGATAAATGTTTAAACTAAACGGGACTAGCTAGGTCGGTAGTCTGGACCTCGATTGGAGCAAATAGAATCTGCCACCTCCCACTCACGGGCATCCTCCATCGGCTGTTAGGCACAAAAAATAGTTCCATATTAGAAATAGAAAATATTTACGTAAATTTTCATAATTAGTGATGTTATTTCTTTAGAAATTCCCAAATGTACCCAAATTGAAATGGGTATTCTAATTTTACCAAAAAATTTGTGATTCGTGGAGTATGTTTCCTTTGTGCACATGCACAAATGGATCTGACATTGCTTTGAGTTCCTCTACTGCATCATCAGTATTCTGATACTTTAGGCTTGTCAAGTGACGCCCATCTTCCTTTTGCACTGGTGTTTTTCCTTTTAGCACTAGATAGGATTATCCTGCAGATGTCTTCCGTCTCAACTTTTGTCAAAGCCTTCCACAATAGGTTGTTCTGGATATTGAGTTCCCCTCTCTTTAGCTCAATAGCCCAAGCAGGAGCTTGGTGACAAGAGCCATAATTACAAGACAGCAAGTTGGATGCCACTTGCATTCATGCTACGAGGAAAACGATAACCACGAAACTTTCCCCCATACCAGGAGACTATTGCTCGACATGGGGAAATGTTCCCTGGCTATTGTTGCCCTCGGGACATTCATGAAAGTGTCATCCAACCTACCATCCTATAATTATGGCTTTTGTCACCATGCTCCGTGCTTTGGCTGACGAGCTAAAGAGTTGGGAAGTCAATATCCAAAATGGCCTATTGTGGAAGGCTTTGAAACAAGTTGAGACAAAATTCATCTGCCGGACAATCCTATCTAGTGCTAAAAGGAAAAACACCCATGCAAAATGGGCTTCGCTTGACAAGCATGAAGAATCAGAATATTGATGATGCAATAGAGGAACTTAGAGCAATGTTGGATCCATTTGTGCACATGCACAAAGGAAACATACTCCACGAATGATAGATTTTTGGGTAAAATTAGAATACCCATTTCAATTTTGATATATTTACGTAATTATGAAAAGTTACGTAAATATTATCTATTAATAAGATAGAACTATTACAAATCCGAACTAACTTGGGGCGATAGAGTCAACCACAGATGGAGTTGGCGGATCTGCATCAAGCCATGGCTAATCAACTGCTCCTGCTAGTTTCAAGGAAAATAAATACTATTAGAATATAATCAATAGCTAACTCATTCAAATTATACAGCATATACTAACCTGATGTGAATGAGGAGATCTCTAACCACCTTGCTGCCTCGGTTCTATCGATAATCTAGCTTATCCAATCGCTGAGGGACAGCCGAGTGCCAAGCTAGGGCCAATTGCTCCTGCTACTCCAACTAACTGATGCTATTCCACAAAGCGGGCATCAACATGCTCAGCAATTCAGACATGGGCTTGCTCTAAGTGGGTATGGACCCGTTCCTCAAACTCTACCAATAGGGTCCTGAGTTGGGCCATCATGTTGTCGCCGATAGGAGTAGGACAACAGGGCCTCCCAACGCTCTCGGAAGCGTGCAATAATTTTAAACATATATTATAATAAATATACATATTGAATTGAATGTTTGATTTTAATAAACATGAAGAGATACATACCTGGTGGAAGTCCTCCTCCGCCCCATGACCCTCCGATCTCACAGGGGATGGATGTCGCTCCTCAGAATGCTCCTCCTTGTCCCCTGGGATCTCGGCATCCCCAACTCTCGAAGCAGGTAACTAAAAAAAAAAGATATAAAACATTAGATACAATAAATTAGACTATTTCATTTACAATTTATTGATTCAACTATCATTAGACCAACCTCTATAGTCGCAAAGGGGGTGACTGCTGTCGGATGAATTGCAAAAATGAGTTGGGCCTCAAAGCCCCCTAACAAACAAGTGGAATATATGGGAGGTCATCAAAATCAATCCAATAAGGCATCTGTAGTTCCTGCTCATTTGGCTCAATGTATGGTAATGAAGCAGATGCCTGTGTAAGTCGTAATTTAGCTTAATGAACATCTTATTTTTAAAAAGTAAAAGAAAAAAAATACAAGTAGAAAGGTTGATTGCTTATCCTATCAAATAGACAATGCCAATGGAGTTTGGAAGTGCAGTAAATCGGCTTCCGAAGAAGAATGCACCTCGGGTGCCATGTAGCGCTGTGTCTAGAAGCTCCGGGAGGAGTATCAAAGCACAAATATCGGCGCAAGGACGGGAAGTGGGCATACATGCACCACTAAATTGATAGAAAAAACATCAATAAAGGACCAGATGGTGAATACAAATCTAAAGAATTTACAATGCCGTATAAATGCCTCTTCGTCACCTGGGGCTTGTCATGAAGAGGCATTTAAACATAATTGTCATCACCCAGGCTCCAAACAATTTCTTTTCGCACGAAAAAGTATTATTTAAATTCTAAACAAAATATTGCACAGAAAAATCTATAATAATTTATTATTTATAAAACTTTTCCCCAAGTATTTTAATATTAAAATAATTATAACTTATTATTATTATTTTTAGTATATAGATATTGTTGGAGTCATTATGTTAATATTATTTTAAGGTACAATGTATTTTGGTTTCTAAAAAAAGTAAAATAAACTATACGACAATCATTATAAAATATTAAGTATTAAAGTGCTTTGTATAACCAGAGTATATTATACTCTGATAATACATACTGCATTGTGTAATTAAGTCATTGTAGAGTATGGTGATAAATCCAACTTTTATGTACTTTGAAAATCAATAATAATAATGATATTATTTTAAATTATTTAATAATAATAATTTTTATATAACTTAAATTTTAATAATAATTATAATAATATAATATTAACTAAAATATAATAATAATAATATTTATTACTAAAGGTTTGAACAATTCTACTGAAGATTAGGTTTATCAGCCGAAGGTCGAAGAAATACTTGGCAAACTTAAAAATATAATAATAATAATATTTATCACCGAAAGTTGGGATAATCCCACCAAAGGTTGGGATTATCTACTAAAGGTTGGGGTTCATCATCCGACGGTCAAAGAAAGACTTGGCCAACTTTGAACTTTTCCAAGTGTTCCTTCGACCTTCAGAAGATAAACCCCGACCTTCAATAGATCCTAGACCTTCTACCAATTCAACCTGGAAATTCTAACCCAAACCCATTCCAAACCTTTACAACTATTTATTAATCATCCTGCATCCAAAGTTTCAACATTTTCTCAATCATAAACAAAATCCATCAAAAAGAAGCTAAAAAGATAAAAATAAACGAAGCAAACAGTTAGTCCGAGTTCAACTGGAAAAAAAAACAGTTCAATGCACACCACAACAATCTCACAAATTTCTAATTAACACTATCACTTCAAAAGCAAAGAAATTAAACGATCAATGAAGTGGAAAAACAAAGAAATTAAAAGATACAAAAAAAGAAGAAGAAAACTTACCTGTGGTCGATGTCAGATGACGTCAGTGACGGTGGAGTTGAAGAAGATGATTTTTTACCTTGTTCTGCAGCTCCGGCAATGGCAATGGAAATAGTCAAGAATTTTCTAAATTGTGAGTTTTGGTTTGTTTGAGGGATGAGCCACACCTCGGCTCATAGAAGGAAGGAACTCGACCGTTCAACTTTCACAGGGGCATGCGTGTCTTTTCCATTGGTCAACTATTTCAAATCTGGATCCAAACCAATTTGGGTGCACAAAGAAAATTTATTTATCCAATTGGACATTATTAAAATGATTTGACAAATTGGGTATTTTTGAAATACCCGATTTAATTTTGGGTATTTTTGGAAATTTCCACCTTTATTTAAATTCTTGTCAAGTTGAATTTAGCTTTAAGTTTAATTGTATATTCTAACTCTTTTGAGGTCTCTAAGACACTTTGTGTAACTCTTTCTAAGTAATGTTATGGGTGGAGAGCAATGACACCTTTTTTTATTAAAAAAAAATTTTAATAAAGGAAAAGGTTTAAGTTTGTTTAAAGGATTAGTGTTTCCCTTATTAGACATTTTTACAAGTGCAATACTTGGCATTGATAAGTATAACCATTACAATGCTGTCGATGATGAACATGTAACAATATAAAATCCATTACAAACTAGTGTATACCATCAACCAAGTCAAGAAGAGAGCCAAACACGGCAGAAGTCTACCCTCAACTTCGAAGATCAACAAGAATCAAAAAGCTAAATCCCAAATATTCAAATGTTGTCATCAAAGAACAAAAAGCTTTGAAAGAACTACAGACATATGAGGAAGCTTCACAAAATTCAGGATGCATAATGGCCATGAAAGACGTTGATGCGTTCATCAAAACCAAACATGAGAACTTGTGCCAAAGCCAAAAGAATTGAAGCTAATTTCTTGCAAATGGGTTTACGACGCAAATGGATCCATTGAAAGATACAAAGTTCATTTAGTAGCTCAAGGATTCTTTCCACCATATGGATTTGACTATGATGATAATTGTAGTCCTGTTGCAAAGCTTACCACTATTAGAGTCCTACTTACACTTGCTATTAACAATGATTGGAGTTTATAGTAGATGGATGTAAAAAATGCATTTCTACACAGAGAATTAGTTTAAGAATGAATCTTGCAGGAGGAAATTGATCTTAATCATGTTAAGACTGAAGATCAAGTAGCAGATTTATGTACAAAAGGGTTAAGTGACAAGAAATTCAAAACTTCGGTCTATAATTGAAGTTAGCTTGAGAAGGAGTATTGAAAATAACAACCCCAACTTAATACCAAAACTTCCTTTATCCATTCCTTAGCATTAGCATTCGTATCCTCTATGTTATTGTGAAGCCCAACGGCTATATTATTAAGCCTTAATTATTAAACACAAAAATTCACATAATTTGTAGAGCATTCATGTAATAATAGCTCTCAATTAGTATTTCATTTTCTTTTTTTAAATATTTATGTAAAGCCAAAAAGTGCAACAATTCATGTAGCTTGTTTAGTATCCGTGAAATAGTAGTTCTCAATTAATATTATTACTTTTTAAAAATTTTTATATAAAGCCAAAAGGTGGACACTGTATTGAAAATTATGCGGAGCATATGTTATGATTTGTACTTTAGGCTTTAAGATAGAAGTAAACGCTTTTCAAAGTAAAACAAGGATCTTGAGCTCCGCATAATTTTCATTTATGTGGGCAGTAACTTCACATGGTATCGTCATACCTTGCCTCCACTTTGGCGCCGGCTAGACCAGGTATTGGTGAATGAGACTTGGTAGAATTCTTTTCACAGCACTGCTGTGGAACATTTGCAAATAACAATCCACTATTTGTCTCTACAAAGATGGCAAAGACCTCAGGACCTCGCATTTTTCGATTTCAATGTATGTGGCTTAGGCAAAAGGACTTTATAGAGGCTGTAGAAACTTCTTGGCAGCAACCAGTGGTAGGTGATTGTCTGCAATGTATGGCTGTAAAACTATGCAGATTAAAGAGAAAACTTCGGGACTGGAATAAGGAAATGTTTGGGAACGTAGTGATCAATGTATAGCCTGCAGAAAATTTGGTCTCTACACTAGAGGAAGTATATATGACAGAGCGCAAACTGAGTGCAACTTCATCAAGCTCGGGCTGCCTTGACCTTTCATTTAAAGAATCAAGAAACCTTTTGGCGGCTAAAATCTAGCATTAAATGGCTGCAAGAAGGGGAAGGGAACACTTCTTATTTTTCAAACTATTGGCAAACTCGGAAGGCAACACTTTAGATTCATAACATTAAGGACAGAGAAGGGTTTTGGCTTATGGGAAGTGTTGCAATAGAGCAAGAAGCGGTGCACTATTTTTCGGGGCTGTTGGCTGTCAGCAGGATTCTCGGAAGTTTACAGCAACCATTCCAAAAGAAGTTACTCGAGGCACAAATAAGGAGCTCTTGGCTCTACCATGCTTGGAGGAAGTTCGCTCAGCTGTGTTCGGTTTGGATGGAGACAGCGCACCAGGTGTTGATGGGTTTCCAGGGAAGTTTTACACAACTTTTTGGGATCTCATCAAAGAAGACATGTTACCGGCAGTTCGGGATTTTTGGTCGGGGGTACGAATACCATAGTTTTTCATAGCCACTCAGATTGTCCTTATTCCAAAAAAGGATAACCCATCATCCGTTGCAGACTTTCAGCCAATAAGCCTTTTTAATTTCTCTTCAAAGGGTATTGGGAAGGTAATTTCACTACGCCTTGCTAAGATACTTCCCAGTTTGATTTGCCCTAATTGGGAGGTTTTGTGAAGGGAAGAAACATATCAAATAATATTTTGTTGGCTTCCGAGTCGATTCATTTGTTGAATAAGAGTTTTGTTGAGGGTAATATGATCTTAAAACTTGATATGTTGAAAGCATTTGATAGAGTGAGGTGGTCCTTTCTTTTGGAGGTGTTGGGGAAATTTGGATTTAGTCATCACTTTTTAAACCTCATCTTCATCTGTTTGGCATTTAATAAGTTCTTTGTTACTGTTAACGGTAAATTATGTGGTTTTATCCCATCCACTAGAGGTGTTTGGCAAGGAGACCCCTTATCTCTAACAGTATTATATTGGCGGCGGAAGTACTTTCTCGGGGCTTGAACAGATTGTTATATGATGGAGACATTGGAGATTATATAACCGAGAGAATCAGCCTTGCTGTTTCTCATTTGAGCTTTGCAGATTACCTTAGTATATTTAAACGGGGACTAAAAAGAGGCCTTTGGAACCTAATAGACTTCCTTGAGTTCTATCAGGATTGCTCGGGCCAGAAAATCAATTTTCATAGGAGCTCAATGTGCCTCTCCATTCATATTTCAGATCAGCGACGGGTGGTTCTAAAGGAGCTCACAAGTTGTATTGTTCAGTCACCACCAATGATATACTTGGGTTGTCTGATTTTCCCAGGTAGAGCAAAGATATCCTACTATGAACCGCTTGTTAGTAAAGTCGAGGCTCGCATAAATGGTTGGCGAAGGAAATATCTTTCTCTAGGAGGTAGGCTGATTTTAATCAAGCAGGTTCTCTCAGCCACGGTGATCTATTTGTTGGCAGTCACAAACCCACCTCAACAAGATATTAAGGAAATTGAAAGGTTATTTGCCCAGTTCTTCTGGGGGTATCCGAAGTATGGAAACAAAAGACATTGGTGCACTTGGGATAGAATTGCACAACCGTATCATAAAGGGGGTCTAGCTGTAAATTCTCTCAGTCGAGTAGTGGCAGCATATGGCTTTAAGGTATGGTGGAAGTTCTGATCTTCCGACTCTTTGTGGTCTCAGTACCTGAAGATGGAATATGGTTTCCCACCAGGCGAAGAGCTAGCTGAAGGAGGATCAAGGGTTTGGAAACGCATGCTGCAATCTCAATCCTAGGCTGAACCACTCATTGTTCAAGATGCTGGCAGCTCTTATCCGTGGAATTTGTCCTCCACTGGGCATTTTAATATTTCAGAATGCATCTCAATCTTGGAGGAGGAGGAGCTGGATGACTACGTTGCAGGGTACAACTTTCATACGAAGATCCCACTCTCCTGGTCCATCTTCTTATGGAAGCTAGGCAACCGAAACTTGGCGAGAGATGACGTGCGATCTCGCTTAGGCTTTCAGCAAGCTCTCGGTGTCACTGTGAAGGCACAACTGAAACAGTGGAGCATCTCTTTCGAAGCTGTGTAATTGCAAGGGAGGTTTGGTCTCACTACTGCCATGCTTTCAGAGTGGCTCAAGGCTCTTTGCAGTTGGAGGGAATGTTACAGTAGTGCGCTAATCAGTCCCGAAGGTTAGGAGCTTTGGCAAAACTTATTCCGTCACTTGTTCGTCATGAAATTTGGGTGGCTCGATGTGCCTCGCTTTACTCTGAAGAATCCAACAATAGCAGAAAGATCTTGCACAAGATTAATTGGCAACTATATCACATCAACAAAGCTCACACATTGCAAATCTGAGAGGGTTTATTTCATAAAATTCTGTTTTAGTTATGTTTGATGGTGTCTTGCACCAACCTATTGTCTTGTAATTCTTTTATGCCCCCCTTTATTCCTTTAATAAATGGGTAGGGGTCCGCTTAACCCCCTGTCTTTGAAGGTTTCTTTTAAAAAATAAAATAAAATTTCCGGTGCAGGATTCTGCTAGAAAGTAGAGACCTGGAAATATATATATATATTTAAAATTACCTGGTGCTTCTTACCAAATAATAAAGGATAATATTTAAAATTTTAAAAAATAATAAACATGAATGAAAGGAGTTAAAATAAATCAAAATTATTAAAATAAAATTTCAAGAAAATATTAATTAAAAATTAAAAATATATAATTTCAGATAATTAAAATCTAAACCTCCTTTTTTTTTGGATAATTTTTTCCTTTTTATTTAATCAACCTATCAATATATTATAATTTCAAACAAATCCCCTTTTTTTTTCTTTATTTTTACTAGTATCCGTGTTATATATGCACATTAAGTGGAATTGAATCACAGATGCACGTGTAAAGTATTCATATATGTAGAAACACTCAGTCGTATTAAAGAAGATAGTATTTTGAAGCAATTTACAGCTACTCAAAGACCCTAACTATTAATAGCAGTGGTGGCGCTGTTGTCATGTCTCCTTCCATGTATTTTGTTTTTTTTTTTTTTTTTCCTCTATATTTGGTTGTTGTGAAACTGTCAGAAAACTTTCCTGACATCGAACCAATTCTCTCTATGAACAGAAATGCCCTCCTATGTCATATGATCCAAGAAAGCTAGCGAACGATACTCCAATGTCTCATGTTTGATACACGACGAGAATCAGATTTGATCTTCAGGGGATGAGGGTAGAGTGGATTGGGTTAAAAAAGAAAAATCCTTGAGAAATGAATAAAGGAAGAGAAAAAATAGAAAGGTGCATGGGCACGGATGCTTTTTGTAGAAAAAGGAAACAAGACAGAGTAAGCTGATGGTTCGGCCCTTTTCAAAACTTTTTGTGGATTTTTTTTTTATCTTTTTATTAACCTATCAAAAATTAATAATGCTCCATGATTTTTCTTACTTTTATATGTAGTATCCGGATCAAGATTACATGCACACCTCGACCTTTCATTTAGGATTGGATTTCCCACAACTCTTAGTATCCAACAAACAATATCTTACGGATTTCTGAGGACTTTTTATAACAGAAATATATTCTTGTTGTATAGCCAATGTATGAAGCAATGATGATATTATGTGATGTGAAACCCTTACAATAAAACCTACACCTAAGATATAAAAAGAGTTTTACATATTTTTAATTATAATTAATATATAAATCGATGACTTGTTAGTAATATTTTTATTTATTTATTTTCAAGAAGTTAAAATATACTATGGATGAGTAAATATTTATAATAGTAATTGCTATCAATTAATATTTGATGTCATATAGGTAGTACAAAAGACTTGATAGAATAAAATTAGAAGATACCATTCTAATTGTATGTAGTTGTTGGTTTCTTCCACTGCTATATATTTTTAATTCAATTATTACTACTAAAAAATAAAATCAGCTAATTTAATCATTGTATTCATTTTTACACAATTTAACCATTATATTTTAATTTTTTAGAAAATTTAGCCACTCTATGGTGGTCCAATTGAATAATAGTCTTACATGTAATCAATGTTCAATGATAATGTCACATGCCTTTAAATGCTGCAAAAAAATTTTATATTGACTAAGAGAATGTTTGTCATTTTGTCAATTTCTTCTTTTATCCATTATGAGATGTAGAAACTTTTTAGACCTAATTTAGTTGATAAGGAAAATTTTATTGACATGACATGCCACTTGATATTATTGAAGGAGATCAAGCACCATCGATGCCTTCTGGAGCTATTACAAGAATGAGAGCTTCAAGGATGAAGAAGGCATTGATGGCTTTCATCTAAAACAAGGAAGAGATACTTGACTTTGAAGTCATATTTTTGAGGAAGCTAAACTTGATGAAGATGTGAAGGGCATGAAGCAATGGAATATTTTTTCAATTGATAAGACTACCTGAAGGTTCAACGGTCACCAAAAGAGGAATGTCCTGAACTTCTTTTTCTTCAAGGAGGCCAACGACCTCGGCTCATTGCTCACCGACCTTGACCTGCCTCTAAATTGGAGGAGCTATCTTCTTTCTAAGCCATGGAAGGGGAACAACTTGGTCAAGATGGTTCAAGTTTGCTTATTTTCATCAACCTTTACTCTTGGATTCTTTCCCTTTAACGGGCTGATCCCCTCAATATATAAGCCGAACATCTGAGGCTTCATGCTTAGCCAACGACAGGTTTCAGTCCTCATCACAAAAAGTTCTTGAATTCTTCAGTTCTTGGGCATTAGATTCAACACGGGCCTCCTACTCTTGGACACAAGCTTGCAACTGCTCTCCCAAGTTAACCAACTATTCATTCTTTTCTACAGCATCATTTAGGGCATCCATCATTTTCAACTTTTCATCCTTGCACTCAGAGATATTCTTCTTAGCATTAGCTAGAAAGCAATTGGTGCAAAGCAGTGAAGCATTAGCTCGCTCCTCGGTAGCAGCGAGTTTTTTGTTCTCTTCCTCCAGACTTGTCTTTCCATTCTAGAGATTTTCAAGCAAGACAACAAAGTCTTTATCCTTCTTCTCTTTCAAGTCCTTTTCCGAAGTCTCTCACCCATAAAAACATGGCCCTAAAAAGAAGAGTCAACAAAAAAATAAAGAAGAAGAAGAAGAAAAGAATGAGCATATGGAAGAGCTCACTAAGTTGATAAAAAATTTATGGAAAGAAAAATTGACTTACAACAAACCATAGGGTGGAAGCAAATTTGTCCAGCTCATGATCTGTGAGCTGCTTGCAGATTTCATTGGAGAAGGGAGTCAATAGACTCCAAAGGAAGGTCGAGGACTCCCCTTTTGACCTTCTCCTCAGATTGGGAGGTCAAACCTAACTTCCCGATTCTTTTAATGGTCTTAGTGACCTCTTCAATGGTGGAACCAATGAACTCCACCTCTTTCTTAAAGGTCGCTAAACCCTTGCCTTTGGTTGAAGCAACAACAAAGATTTTCTCTTTTTAGCCAGCTACGGGGGAAGGTGACTCAAAAACCGAAATAATCTTGGTAGGTCGTGGGGAACTAGAAACATGAAGAGCAGCCTCCTCTCTGCTTTTCTTCAAGGCAATCCTGGTCCTACTGGCCATAGTGTACTTTTTGGTCCTGCTGGGAGGAACAATGACCATGGGGATTTTTATGGAAGCTCCCCCAAACAGATCTTGAAGATTTAAAGCGTGGTTGGTTAATCCTAAGGCTGATTTTCTTGATGGGGTTTCTCTAAATGAACTGCAGCCTAGATGGTTCACATGGCTATCAAAACAGAAAAGAACAATTAGCACCGATGACCTAATCACAAAATAGATTTCTCCAAGTAATGGCACACGATCCTACCAGAAAGGGGAATATGCCTAGATTCTTTAATCCAATGAAGGTTGCAATATTTGGGCCTACAAAGCCCCGTAGGATTGAGGATAGAAGTTTCCCCGGGTGGGACCAGTTGAACCTATTTTTGTGTGATCTGAATAGGCCATGTCAATAAGGAAGAGCCTAGCCATCTCAAGCTCGCCCTCCATTTTGAGAAGCTAGTTATGAAGTTCTACTAAGGTTCCACTCCGACTAAGGGTCATTTTGGATTAAGGTTATTGGAAGCTTAGCATGGAAGGAGGAATCTTTCCTTGGACAACCAGAAGACTGGAATAGACCTACAAGCTTATCATGCATGTTTAATTGAAGGTACCCATAACCTGTTTTAGTCTGGCTAGTGGAAATCATTACCTCAAAGATGCAAATAAAGAGCTCTAAAGACAAAGGAACTTTATAAAGGTGATAGGTCACTATAAAAGCGTTCACCGCCCTAACGGTATTAGGGGATAGCTGAGCAACGGGAAATTGCTAGAAGTAGGCTATGTGAAGAAATAGACGATGAATATAAGGGAGAATAATTCCTCCCCTCAAATAGGTTTCATGATGGACCATGTAGCCCTCTCTGTTGTCATTAGGACATTCATCTTCCTCAGCATACTCTACATCGTCTTTGTTTAGACCTCTCTCTTTGACATGTTCTCTAATTTTTGAAACATCAGGGTTTTCTTAACAGTAAAGACTTCTAGCTCGAAGGGTTCGTACTCGCTCTTACTAACCCAAGGTGCAATTATAGTCAAAGGAGGTATGTAATAAATTTCATTCTAAGGATATTGGGCAGGAACGACCTTAGGAATACCAGTAAGAGGTGTAGAGGGAGTGCTTGAGGAAGAAGGAGTAAGTGTGTGCGTGAAATACTATTCAAGAACAGCAGAGGGAGAAGGACTAGCTGAGTCATGAGAAGACATGATTTTTTCGAAAAGATAAGAGAATCTCAATTAAAAACAAAGAAGAAGGAAGGGAGAAGACTCACTGATTATAGCTAAGTTTATTTGCAAAGAAAAATAGGAAGAACTGTTTTTCGCCAAGCACCGAGTAGAACTTGAAGGTTAGCAGCTTAAATTGCAAGAAGATAATCTGTTTGCAGAGAAAGAGTTTTGGTAAATTCCAAATTCCTCTAGATGTTTCTAATTTATATGAAATAGGAAACCTTGCACTTGCTGAAAAGGAACTCTCCATGGGAAAAGAGGTAACTGTCAAAACTACAAAGACATAAAACTAGTTATTGCAGAAAACAACACAACTTTTTGGAGCTCGGTAACTCAGAATTTAGGCGCTACGTCCTAACAGCTAGCTAGACCTAAGGGGGCGTGATGATAGGTAAAACGGGCATAACCAAAACCACCCGATCTAATATTACTAAAGGTAAGTCAACGACCTCCCCAATCAAAGAATACCGACCTGATATGAGCTTGAAGAAGGTCTCTCTGGATCACGACTTTCGATCCAAAAGAGATCCGACTCATCTCATACTCTTGCCATGCCACTATTATACTATGAACCTTGAATCACTCATCACGACTTCTGAAAAGAGTAACCAAGACTCTCAAAGTCTAATAAGAGATCGCAAAGATGGTTTGGAGTTCATTAGAAAGCTCAATGCTCTGTCTTCAAAGTCGTGCATGATAATGAATCCACTAATATGGAAACTCCCTGATTCTATAAATAATTGGTGGGATATTATCCCGTAATTGATCTAATATGCCTACTTTTAAGTCATTGATACCTATTCCAGCAAGGTAACCTCACCTAAATTGGTTATTATTATTCAATACATACAAATAGATCATATGGGGAATACACAAGTGAATTCATACAATTCTCTTAAGGTAAATTGACTTAGGCATCAGAGTTATTCTCGGGGCAACAGCCTACTCCGATGATTTATTTTCCTCTTGATTATTCTTACAAGAGTCAGTGATAGTTAGGATGACTCGGAGATCAATTTCGAGCTTTATCAGATATATTTGAATTTTTTATCCTACTTGGCCCCTTCTAATAGCTCAGTCTACGACTTATATACCTATGGGTCCCTTGCTCCACAGGGGGATTTATTCTTCATCCAAGGCTTATTTTAAGATGTTTATTTCCTGGAATTTTTTATCATCTACATGGAGATTTGATTTAATGAGCCTTTCTGTGGTTATCGCAGGTAAGTGGACCTCTTCTTGGATATCACATGATTTAATTGGACACTGGTGTACGACATTTTTTTCTTGCAAGCTATTTAATCTAATTTGGGCCTTGGTGGTGATAAATATGCCTTCACTTTTGTCCTGGCCTCCATCTTCAAATTTATTGGGGTTCATGGATGGACTAATATACAAAGAATTTTGGACTCTCTCAAGTTTGTGGATACACATGGAATATTCCTATTAGGCCATTCAAGATTTTGCTGGATTCTGATCTTTCACATGAAACTTTCTGGGCTTTATTTAGGGCTGTTTTCACATTTACCCAATTCAAGTAGAAAGATTTCAATACTATCCAAATCTGTATAACATTTTATAATTTATCCAACTCGAAAACTTATTTTTCGCTCTATATCCATTTTGACTTTTTCCCTTTTTTTTAAAAAAAAAAACTAATCTTCATTCACTTTTGTCATGTAGTTACTATATTTCCCTCAACATTCAAAATAGCCCACTACCTTTGCAACTGCTATAAAACCGAATTGAAGACCATATTAATGAAGTTTTCTTGTTGAAAGTTGAACTTGAAAGGAACTCATTCTCCCTATTGAAGAAAGAAAACAGTCGGCACTTGGGTTTGGGAGAGGAGTTGGTTTTTTTCTTCACAAGATCAAGCTTATGTCGTTCAGAATATAGTTTGAGTTGAGTTTTTTTTTTTTTTTTTCTTGTTATGGTGTTTGATTTTTGTGTTTTGATTCCCAAGTGTGGCTAGGTTTTCTGGTCTAATGTTTTGTGTTGTTTGTTTGGTAAAAGGAAGGAAAGAAAGAAAGTCATTTGTGTTGAGTGTTTGAAGTAATGGCCGACCTTCAAGCCCGGTTTATTTTTTAGGTTCCACCAACCTTCCAGTTGATCCTTTCGACCTTCGAAATATTATATTGACCTTCGAAGGATTATATCGACCTTTAGTTTTTTTTAAAAAAGTTCAATAGACCATCCATAAGGTCAATTAGACCTTCGAAGGGATTATATAGACCTTCCATACGTTTACCTCCACCTTCAAGCATTTTTTTCTGGTCCCTTTTTTTTTAATCAAGATATTTCTCCCCTTTGCTTTCTATTATTGGTTGTACATTTTCCTGAAAATATTTTTCTTTGGATTCTTGTAGAAATGGCTTTAATCAGAATTATTCATCACAATGGTTCTCTACGAGGAAGGGAGCGTCCGGTAGTCGTACCAGACTACATCAGTTATGAAGATTTTAGGATAACTATGGCAGACTGCATGATTTGAACCAATTTGGTGTACAAATCTCATTTGCATACAGATTATCCGATGGAAGTACTAAATTATTGGAAATTGAAGACACATTTGGGTTTATGTGTTTTGATGGGGGAAGCTGATCCTAAAATGGTGATCAATAACAAAATTAAAAAATTACATCAGTGTGGTGGTGATCATGCAATGGATGATTTTGTTAATGCGTACGAAAGGAATCCGGATGGGACATTCCCACCTGTAAATGATGAACCTAGGCCATCAAGAAATATTCGCACCAATGCTGATGCTGATGATGATTACGAAGAAGAATATATCCGCAGTGTTGATGATGATGTCCCCATGAACTTCGATGATAGGGTTAGACACGTAGTTCCTTTTCAATAGTTTATACATTACTCTTCTACTCAGTTCACAGACATGGATTGGGGTGACGAACCAGAGGTGTATTATTTCGAAGATGAAACCATTCCGCTTGTGGGTGAGATAGGGAAAGATTCAATTTTTAACAATAAGGATGAATTAACAACAGCAGTCGGTCAATATTCGTTCGAGAATCGATTTTCCTATCTTGTGGTACGTTCAGATAAGGCAAGATTCGAGGGGCGATGCAGGAATCAAAAAGATTGCATCTTCATGATACGTGTGCAGTGTAGAGCTGCATGCCAGATATGGGTGATTCACTAGTTTGTCCCGACTTACACTTGCATTCAAATTGTATAGCAAAGCCAAAACACGGATGCAAGTGCATCAACAATTGGTTGTTTGTAAGCTGGTAAAATCATCGGTGCGAATCCCACCCCCAAATATGTGATTCAAGACACGGGCTAGAATTATGGTGTGAAGCTAGGATACACCAAAGCCTGGAGATCTTTGCAGCGTGCAAAGGAAATCACTTATGAAACTTCAGAGGACTCATTAAGACAGCTTCTAACGTACTTCTACCTCTTGGAACGTACAATGCCCACCGCAGTGACCATCATAGCATTATAGGAGGAGCATTTTGTGAAGTCATTTTATGCTCTTGGTCCTTTGATCGAGGGTATCAAGTAGATGAGACCCGTCATTATCCTAGATGCAACACACTTGAAAAATGTACAGGGGGGCAAAATTTACACAGCTGTTTGTGCGGATGGAAACAGACAAACTTTTTCACTTGCATTTGGATTCGGTGAAAAGAAGGTAATTATTCATGGGAGTGGTTCCTAAGAAGACTAAGAACTGCATACGAATCGCCCGATGATTTGGTAATTGCATCCGATCGACACAAAGGCATGCTACACGTAGTGAGAAAAGTGTATCCCGAGGTTCCACATGCTTTTTGTTTTCGACATTTGAAGGAAAACTTGAAGACAAAGTGCAGAGATCCTCGTGTTCCAATGAGTTTCAAAAGCGCTGCATATGCTTATGATAAGCACAAATGGGACCACCACTTTGGGGAGATTCAACGTATACACCCTAGGTTCATCGGTGGTTGAATGTTGAGGTAGGGCGATCGGGTTGGTCACGTGCTTACTGTCCGAAGAATCGATACAACCAAATGACAAGCAATCTTGGGGAGTCCTTCAATGATGAGATCAAGAAAGCTCGGAAATTGCCGATTACATCTACTCACAAGCTTTATGAGGGTATGTGTCAAAGTAGGTTCAATAAATGCCAACAAGCAACAGCTACAATGCTTGCTATTATTACCAAACATGCTGTGGAACGAATTAAGGAGGAAGCTGTTTTGGTTGACCAACAAAGGTTGCGTACTACATCCATTCGAGATAGGGAGGAGTATGTCATTGATAATCCCCCACGAGAAGCAAATGCTATTGTGGATATGATTCGGAGGACTTGTGGATGTCGAAGATGGGATCTACATAGAATTCTGTGTAAACATGCCATTGTTGTTGCCAGGTATTGAAAAATCTTCGTATAATTTAAACAGACGTTCTAGACTGCCGAACAGACCTTACGAGTGGCTGAGTAGACCTTCTATAAAGTAAGTTTGACCTTCCGAACCTTCTTTATTATTTTGAAAATAGATTGAAAATCATAATCCCATTCTTTTTTTCTCATCTTTAGTTCGTTATAGGGAAATTGGGCTCACTACTATTCTCTGTGCCATGGAAATTCATTTGACATAGAAGTATTGATGAACGCATATACACCTTTAATACAGTCTGTTTCGGAGTCTTCAACTTTGAATTGAATTGCAGGTTGGAATATGTGGCTGTAAATGCATCGTTTGCAAGAAGGGAGGTAGGAAGACCACAAGAAGATCGGTTCCTCTCTCAAAGTGAACAATTTCAACGGAAGAAAACTCGCAAGATATGCAAAAGAAAAGGACACAATCGTCAAATTTGTCCGAATGCAGCCACAGAAGCCCCATCACCCGAAGTAGAGGTTCCATTATCGAATGATCATGCTCAAGAAGGGCACCCATCCACTGGGAGATCTATCCAACAATCTCAGGTTTTTGGACGAACATTGGAGGCAATAGTTGAAGGGGGAATGTTTGTTAATATTAATGTAAGTGTCACCCATGAGAGTGTAGATGTTTTTGAAGGCAATGTTGGTGTTCAGACGATTCATCACTTGTAATTGATTTTCATATTTTTACTAGTTTGCAATATTTTTATTAATCCTACCACATTTTTTTTTCTCGACATATTTCTTCTTCTTCTTTTGTGGTAATGAAATTGGGGAGGAAAAAATTATGATAAACAACTGGGCAAATGAGAATTGGGTTTGGAAATGGGAACCTGGAAAAAAAAAAAAAAAACAGTACAATACACACCATAACAATCACATAAATTTCTAATTAACACTATCACTTCAAAAGCAAAGAAATTAAACGATCATTAAGGGGAAAAAACAAAGAAATTAAACGATGCAAAAAAAAAAAGAAGAAGAAAACTTACCTGTGGTTGATGTCGGATGGCCTAGGTGACAATTGAGTTGAAGAAGATGACTTGCTATCTTGCTCTCCGGCTCCGGCAATGGCAACAGTCAAGAATTTTTTAAATAGTGAGTTTTTGTTTGCTTGAGGGATAGGCCGCACCTCGGCACATAGAAGGAAGGAACTTGACCGTTCGACTTCCACATGGGCATGGGTGTCTTTTCCATTGGTCAACCTTTTCAAATCCGGATCCATGCCAATTTGGGTACCCAGTGAAAATTTATTTATCCAATTGGGCATTATTGAAATGAATTTTTGAAATACCCGATTTAAGTTTGGATATTTTTGGAAATTTCCACCTTTATTTAAATTCTTGTCAAGTGAAATTTAGCTTTAAGTTTAATTGTATATTCTAACTCCTTTGAGGTCTCTAAGACACTTTGTGTAACTCTTTTCTAAGTAATGTTATGGGTGGAGAGCAATGATACCTTTTTTATAAAAAAAATTTTTTAAAAAGGAAAAGGTTTAAGCGAGTTTAAAGGATTAGTGTTCCCCTTATTAGACATTTTTACAAGTGCAGTACTTGGCATTGATAAGTATAACCAATACAATGCTGCTGATGATGAACATGTAACAACATAAAATCCATTTTAAACTAGTGTATACCATCAACCAAGTCAAGAAGACGAGCCTAGCAAATCAGAAGTCTCCCCTCAACTTTGAAGATCGATAAGAATCAAAAGGCTAGATAACAAATATTCAAATGTGGTCATCATAGAAGAAAAAGCTTTGAAAGAACCAGAGACATATGAGGAAGCATCACAAAATTCAGAATGCGTAATGGCCATGAAAGAAGTTGATGCTTTCATCAAAATCAAACATGAGAGCTTGTGCCAAAGCCAAAAGAAGTGAAGCCAATTTCTCGCAAATGGGTTTGCGGCACAAATGGATCCATTTAAAGATACAAAGTTCGTTCAGTAGCTCAAGGATTCTTTCCACAATATGGATTTGACTATGATGATAATTGTAGTGCAATTGCAAAGCTTACAACTATTAGAGTCCTACTTACACTTGCTACTAACAATGATTGGAGTTTATGGGAGATGGATGTAAAAAATGCATTGCAACACAGAGAATTAGTTCAAGAATGAATCTTGCAAGAAGAGATTGATCTTAATCATGTTAAGAATGAAGATCAAGTAGCAGATTTATGTACAAAAGGGTTGAGTGACAACAAGTTCAAAAGCTTCGGTCAAGAATTGAAGTTAGCTTGAGAAGGAGTATTGAAAATAAGATCCCCAACTTAATACCAAAACTTCCTTTATCCATTCCTTAGTATTAGCATTCTTATCTTCTATGTTATTGTGAAGCCGAACTTCTATATTATTAAGCCTTAATTATTAAACACAACAATTCACATAATTTGTAGAGCATTCTTGTAATAATAGCTCTCAATTAGTATTTCATTTTCTCTTTTTAAATATTTACGTAAAGCCAAAAAGTGCAACAATTCACGTAGCTTGTAGTGCATCCGTGTAATAGTATTTCTCAATTAATAATATTATTTTTTAAAAATTTTTATATAAAGCCAAAAGGCGGACACTGTATTGAAAATTATGCGGAGCTCAAGATCCTTGTTTTACTTTGAAAAGTGTTTACTTCTATCTTAAAGCCTTAAATACGAAAGTGCAAATCATAACATATATACTAAAATTAACGGAGCAGGATTCTGCTAGAAAGTAGAGACCTGGAAATATATAAATATATAAAAATATATATATATTTAATATTATCTGGTGCTTCTTACCAAATAATAAAAGATAATATTTAAAATTTTAAAAAATAATAAACATGAATGAAAGGAGTTAAAACAAATCAAAATTATTAAAATAAAATTTCAAGAAATATGGAAGAAATTTGGACAGCAGTATTCAGTTTGGATGGTGACAGCGCGGCTGGAGTTGATGGCTTTCCGGGGAAGATTTTCACAGCTTTTTGGGAGGTCATACTCGTGAAAAATAAAACGCAGGCACTCCATTATATGATTGAGGAGCTTTGATTTGAATGTCTGGCTTCTGTTGTGCAGGCTGTGAGAAGAGGGAGGAGAAAGATTTCGACTTCCATGGAGATGGGTCTGCCGGGGGCTCATCCGGCGGTGGCGTGAGGAAGAAGGTGGATTAGGGTACGACTATAGAGAGAGAAAAATCCTACTTTTGTATTACCACTCCTCTAATTTTCCTTAGCAAAAGGGTAAATTTCTTTTCTTACAAGGGATAGGATAAGTTTTGTTTTTATTACTCCATCAGCTGGTAATTGAATGTGCTCGTTTCCATTTCTAAAAATAAATATCCTTTGTTTGCATTGATGCCACTTCTTTCGTCAAGGTGCTCTTTGACCCTCCATCATCTCATTCATTCCCCTTCACCTCAGACAGATTGGTGTTCGAATTTTCAATTCATACAATGAGAGGAGAAATGTCACTCATGTGGATTGAAAGCTTCTCAAGCACTTGATAGGTGCGATAATCTATTGAAGTTATATCATGAAAATGCCCTTCCTCTTGTTTATACAATGGTGATGGCCAATCCTTGATTGATTTGAACTTTTTTTCTTCTACAATGATATTATTAAGAGACATAATATATCGAAGAAAAACTATCACGAAAATGTCCTTCCTTTGAAGGTCAATCCTTGAATGATTAGAGATTTGAAAATGGGCATGACCCAAATGAACTTAAATGCCAATTTGAATACCTAAAAATCCAAATTGCAACTATGGGGGAAAGTGGGCAGCAACCTCCTTCCCACCAACCTCCCAGGTCACTGACCTTCAATGAGCTTATTAGAGGTCTCACCGGACCGAAACCTTCAACCCGGTTAGCTTCAATCCATCTCATGCACCTTCCATGTGAGGATTTAATATCTATGATTCCTTATACACACTATAAGGCTTAAAAACACTCATTGCGACCTTCTAAAGAAGATCATTGAGACCTTTGACTCTCATTGGAAGGTCATGAAGTGGTTTGAAGGTCATTGACAAGCTCGTAACTATCACATGAGAGATGTGCATGGTAAGGTATAAAAAATTATGGAAACTTCACGATTCTAGGAGCAATTGGGAGATATTATCTCACAATTATCCTAAATGCCGATTTTCACTTAATTGAGATTCACTCCAACAAGGTAACTTATAATTTGGTATACATTATTGAATCATACACAGTTTAGACAGGTTGATCTGATTCAATCAAAACTTTCACGGAATACTGACTTAGGCATTGAAGTTATTCTCTGGACAACAGCCTGCTCCGATAATCTAATTTTTCCATCTAGTTGTGATTTGAGGAACCATCACAATTCGGGTAACTCGCAAATCATTTCTGAGCTCCATCAACAAGACTTCATAATATCTCAATTAATGACACATAACACAGAACCAGGGCAACGTTTTGTACTGCCACTCCATTTTAGTTGTTGTTTTTAAACCTAATTAATTTTTATCAAATTAAGGTGACAACCACCGTAGTGTTTTATTTGATTATTTTATAACGATATCATTGGTTTATTGAAAAAATTTTCTCTAATATAATGATGTCTCCAAACATAAATTTCATTGTCTGTGCAAAGTCATGTGATCATGAGTCGCACACTTGATGTTCTTTGGCTTTAACCCAAAATTTTATTTTATTAGTCGGTTACTATTTTATAAATATTAATTTTATTATATTTTTTCGACCATTTATTTGCCACACCCGTTGCATACCACTGCCTCCGCGACACACAGAGGAACCTAGCAACGCCCAAACATTACCAAATTTCATTATATAAATAAATAAATATATATATATATATATATATTAATTTAATACATTTGTTTATAAAAAAAACCCTAAAAAAAAAAATTTCTCAGAGCTAACAAGATCGTGAATGACAAGAAAAAGGAATAACCTATCTATTTGTTATACAGGGATTGAATTTATATAGAAACCAAAATTTTGAAAAATTCTCTCTCTAGCGAAACCCTAGCTTCTTTGTCACATAAACCCTAACTTCGACAACAAGGTAGATGGCGGCTGCTGTGCCGCCACCCAACCCCACCCCACCAATGGCCGTGCCTCCATTTTGAAAGGGATTGATCTAATCTCTCTTCAAGGGACAAACCAGTGATGGCGGAACTCCTCCATCCGTCCCATTGAAACCGCTGCAGCTCTTCAAGGGTGAGCCGGCTTTCTTCTTCTTCGCCAGCCTCTCAGCACCATTCAAACTATCACTGATTGGGAAGTTCTCATAAAGAAAGCCATCACTAGACACTATTCAGAAATCGTTCCAGACGATTGGGCTCAAGGGAGAATGTACTATCAGTTTGATTGACACAAGGCACATACTGATTCGGGTTTCTCATGAGGATGACTACTGCCGTCTCTGGTTGAAGGGCGTATGGATGCTTAGTGGCATAAGCATCCTGATGAGGGTGCTTAAATGGACGCCACCATTCCATGTAAAGGAAGAACTGTCCACAATTCCAGCGTGCATTTCCTTTCCCTACCTACCCATTCACTTCTTCAGGAAGGAAATTCTACTCTCTTTTGCTTCTGTCATTGGAAAGCCTTTAAAGGTTGATGTTCCCACAGCAAATATGTCGAGACCGAGCGTTGCGTAGGTGTGTGTCAAACTTGAACTGCTACACATTCTACCAAACGGAATTTGGATAAATCAGGAGGACTCGGGATTTTGGCAACCCATCACATATGAACATACGTTGCGTTATTGTTCCTTCTGCAAAAAATTTGAGCACTCTCAACAATCTTGTCATGTGAAAAATCCGAGCTTGAAGGAGAAGAAGGCATCAGCAGCCCCAGCAACCCCATGGGTAACTCAACAAAATCCAAAAGCGAAGAATTTCCAGGTCTGGAAGATTAAAGAAACAGATACCATAGACTCAATTCTACTACAATTTGTGCAGCAGAAGAAGACCCCAGCCAAGAATAAGGAAACAGACTTTCCGATGTAACATGTCAGTTCAAGTTCAGAGATCTCAGCTCGTGAAATCAATGCTTCAGTGGGAAACCCAACAGAAGCATAGCCATCTCTTGATGGTGACACTATAGATTCGGGTTACAAAAATCCAGCAGAGGTGGATGCACAAATTGGACAGCAGACTGAAGCAGAACAAGAGTAGATTATAGAGGTTCAGGCAAATCCGAATGTCCTTGCAGTTGCCACGAGTCCTGCACAATTAAGAGACGCTCATTCTAGCACATCGGTGGATTCTACCTCTGACCAAGACGCGGTAAACCCTATTCGGGGATACCTACAGGCGAAAGTTCCAGAGACAAGTGATGTTCAATCAGCCCCACCCAATGCTGTCTGAAAGAAGAAGGACATTCCTCTGTCAAATGTGGTCACTCGACAACAATCTCCACTCAGCTCATCCTCCAATCAATCGATATGAAGAACCTCTTAATCCTGAATATCAGAGGAATAGGTAACTCAACCTCTTTGGAAAAGCTGAAATCTCATGTCTTGCAATATAAGACTCAAATAATTACTCTTTTGGAACCCATGGTTAATTCTTCTAGAATTTCTTCGTATGCATATAAGCTAAAGTTGCCTCATTATTATTCTAATGCAAATGGCAAAATTTGGCTATTTTGGTGTTCTGATTTGATGGTCTCTGTGGTGAGGGACACGAATCAAATGTTGTCCTATAGAGTTGAACTATATATGGGTTTGAATGGAGATTGCATCATGTCTTTTGTTTATGCTATGTGTGACTATATTGCTCGTCGAATATTGTGGGTTAAGATGGCAGAAGTTTTGACAATAGCTTCAAGGCCGTGGCTGGTCGGAGGAGATTTTAATGTCGTTCTGAGGTTGGAAGAAAGCTTAGGCTCCTTCTTGGAGTTAAGACCAATCAGAGAGTTTAATGATAGCTTGGAGCATAGCGGTTTATTAGATTTAGCATATGTGGGCAATAGCTACACGTGGTATAGACCCACTTTTCCTCCCCTTTGGAGAAGATTGGACCGAGTACTTGTGACTGAGAGTTGGCAGAATACATTTTACAGCACTGCAGTGGAGCATTTACCATGCATCAATTCAGACCATTGCCTGCTTCTCATCTCCACGAATGTGGCTGAAGCATCCGGACCACAAAACTTTCGCTTCTAGTGCATGTGGCTCAGACATGAGGATTTTTGAGAGGTGGTAGAATCTTCTTGGCAGCAACACGTAGATGGCGATGGCATGCAACGGTTGGCTAGAAAGTTGAGCAGATTGAAGAAAAAACTCAGAGAATGGAACAAAGAATTTTTTGTAATGTAATGACAATTATGGAGAGGGCGGAGAGCTTGGTTTCCACATTAGAAGAAGTATACATGGCAAAAACTATAGCAGAAAACCGCTAGCAGCTTCGTGGAGCTCGGGCTGACTTTATTTTTCACTTGAATAATCAAGAAGCATTTTGGAGTCAAAATTCTAGCATAAAATGGCTCCAAGAAGGGGAAGGGAACACATCATACTTTTCGACTTATTGGCTTTCCAGGAAGGCAGCACTTCAAATTCACAAAATCAAAGATAGAGAAGGGACTTGGTTAACAGGAAGTGAGGTGATAGAGCATGAGGCAATGCAATTCTTCTCCGGGTTGTTGACAAAAGAAGTCGGCTGCCAGCAAGATTCATGGAAATTCACAGCTGCAATTCCGAAGGAAATCACTTAGGAGATGAACAAGGAGCTCTCGGCTCTACCAAATTTGGAGCAGGTTCGTGCAGCTATTTTCAGCTTGGATGGTGAGAGCGCAACTGGGGTAGATGGCTGCCCCGGGGAAGCTTTTGATAGCTTTTTGGGAACTCATTAAATTAGATATGTTGCAGGCAGTCCGGGACTTCTGGTCGAGGGTACGTATGTTGCAATATTTCATAGCAACTCAGATTGTTCTCATTCTAAAGAAGGACAATCCGTCATCTTTCGCTAACTTCCCACCAATTGGCCCTTGTAACTTTTCATCTAAGGTAATTAAGAAGGTACTTTCTCCAGGCCTTGCTAAGTTACTTCCCAATTTGATTTTCTAGAATCAATGGGGTTTTTGGAGCGCAGGCACATATCTGATAATATTCTGTTAGCATATGCATTGGGAGTAATATGATTCTAAAGCTTGATATGCTGAAAGCCTCTGATAGAGTGAAGTGGTCCTTTCTTTTGGAGGTGTTGGGGAAATTTGGATTTAACCATCATTTCTTGAATCTCATATTCAACTGCTTGGCGTTTAATAAGTTCTCTGCCACTGTAAATGGGAAGTAATGTGGTTTCATTCCTTCCACCCGAGGTGTTTGTCAAGGGGATCCCTTATCTCCTACTTTATTCATATTGGCTGCGGAAGTGCTTTCTCGGGGTTTAAACAGGCTATTGTATGATGATTATATCACTGAGCTAATTAGTCTTCCTATTTCTCACTTGAGTTTTTGTAGATGATATCATTATCTTTACAAGGGGACTAAAGCGGGCCTCCAGACACTGATAGACTTCCTCGAGTTCTACTAGGATTGCTTGGGTCAGAAAATCAATTTTCACAAGAGCTCCATGTACCTCACCTCTCAAATTTCAGATCAACGGTGAGCTCTTCTTAAGGGGATTACCGAATGCGTTATTCAGCCATTGCCAATGATTTATTTGGGTTGTCCAATATTTCCAGGCAGAGCAAAGATCTCCTACTATGAGCTTCTTCTTAGTAAGATTAAAGCTCGCATCAATGGTTGGTAGAGGAAATATCTTTCTCCTGAGGGAAGACTGATTTTGATCGGGTATGTTCTTTCTGCAATGGCTGTCTATTTGTTGGCAATTACAAACCCACCTCAGCAAGTTATTAAGGAAATAGAATGGCAATTTGCCTACTTCTGGGGACACTCGAAGTTTGGAGGCAACAGACATTGGTGCACTTGGAGCACCATCACTCGGCCTTATGACAAAGGCGGACTGGCACTTCGTTCTCTTAATTGGGCAGTCACAACTTATGGCTTCAAGTTGTGGTGGAAATTTTGGTCTTTCGACTCTTTGTGGGTTTGATATTTAAGGATGAAGTACGGATTTCAACCAAGAGAGGATCTGGTCGAGGGAGGCTCATGGGTGTGGTGACGCATGTAGCAATCTTGATCCTGGGCAGAGCCACTTATTATACTAGATGATGACAAGATTTATCTTTGGAATTTGTCTTCCACTAGGTAGTTTAGCATCTCGAATTGCATCTTGGCTTTAGACGAAGAAGAATTGGATGATAACACTACAAAGAACTTCTTCCATTCGAAGATACCAATTTCATGGTCCATCTTCATGTAGAAGTTGAGCAATCAGTATTTGGCGACAGATGATACGAGATCTCGACAAGGCTTCCAGCTAGCCTCTTGGTGTCACTGTGAGGAGTCTGAAGAAATGATGGTGCATCTCTTTGGGGGTTGTATGATTGCAATGGCTATTTGATCTCACTACTGTTGAGCTTTTGGAGTGACCGAAGGATCAATGGAGCTGGAGGATAAGCTACAGCAATGGGGTAATCAGTCACGGAGGTTGGGTGTATTAGCGAAACTCATTCCGTCACTCATTTGTCATGAAATTTGGGTGGCTCAGTGTGCCTCTTTTTATTCCAACGAAACTAGTAATAGTGGGAAGATCATGAATAAAATTAATTGGCAGCTATGTCACATCAACAAGGCATATAAGTTGCCTATATTAGATAGTTTATTTCATAGATTCCTTCTTTAGCTATGTTTGAAGGTGATTTTGGCCACTCTACTGTTTTGTAAGGCTTTCATGCCCCTTTATTTCATTAATAAACAGGTAGGGGTCTTCTTAACCCCCATCTTTGGACTGTTTTATTAACAAAAAAAAAAAAAACCATGAGCTTGACTCAAAATCATAGTTCTTCATACTTTTGTAAAAGCTTAATATTCAGCTAATTAAATTAGTAGAATATTTTGAAAGGACTTATTTCACAAACCCAGATGACGGAGAAAAAATCTGAAGAGAAAAATTCTGTCTTTTCCTTCTCAAAAGGTTAAAAAATCCAAAAAATTATACTTTGGTGTGGGACAGTAAAAATCCTTTCAAAGAGTACTTAGCTTTAGCCAATGGTAATTCAATTATTACAAGCCAATACTAATCATTCAAGTCGAGGACCTATACATGTTGATTGCTGACATGTCCCATTCTGATAATTTAATGTTATTTATGAAATTAAATAAGTATTGGCTTGTTAAGGCTAGGTCGAAAGACGAGAATAGGACCACAATTAAATAAGATCCAATGGATGCAGGAAAGAAGGACCCAAAGGTCCAATACAGAAGTCTAACAAATCATCAGATAATCAGCCTCATCAAATATTGCCAAACAAACCAATGTTTAAACACTTGGCCAAGAGAAAAAGATAGTGGAAATAAAATGTTGCATGTTTTGAACAAAGAGAGAGAATTATGGCCACAAATTACCCTCAAATTTACACCCAAGGAAAGTGCAATAAGACATGAAGATGATGACACGGCTGACCGATTACCTTGTCAATAAAGGCTTCCCAATTAAGAAAATTGGATATATATATATATATATATATATATATAGAAGAAGAAGAAAAAGGCAGATACAGAAAATAAACTCTCCACTTGAGGTATAAATTTTTTTTCTCTTTTTCGGTTCTGAGCTAATTTGAGATTCTTTAGAGTAACACTGACAAGTGGAGCTCCACAGTTGATCAAATTTGAATTCCATCCCTTTCCCATCTAATTAGTGTTTTTGGCGAGATCAGTTATATTGCAGTAGATAGTTAGGGTTTTCTTTCTTTTTTTCTTCTATATCTTATTTTGAATTTCCTTCATCTTTCTTGAGTCTCTGTAATCATATGTTGTCTTCTCCTCATTTGTCATCCAAGTAATTAAATTTAAATAATTTACACATTTTTTTAATGGTACCTTTTTTTTTTTCACCCACGTCTCCCTATGGTCCTCCCCTTGACGATCAATAGTGATACCTCACCTACTCTCGACCGGTCTCGAACTCGAAACCTCCCAATCCCTAGTGTTGCTAGCAAGGCTTGACAAAATAAATTGCACATAAATATATTAGTTGAAAATAAATTCAAAATAACAATACATGTACGTATGCATATATTATACATAAATCAAAGGGCTTTTAACCAAAATGGTCTCACATGTTTGGACCAAAATATTGTTCGATCCCTTTTGTTTTTTTCAGCCATTAAAGCCCCATATCAATTTACGGGTAGCCATTAAGGTCCACACAACCCAATTCCGGCCATTTTCATGGTGGCGCCGATCACCTAACAAACTTATCAGAAATTCTTAGGGGTAAAATCGTTTTTTCACTTTAATATATATTTTTTTAAAAAAGCAGCAAAATAATGAAAAAACACAAAAAATTTTGCTTCCAAAAGAATGAAAATTTGTGAGCTTTTTGTGGGAAAAAGAATGAGTACAGCAGCTTGAGATGTAAGTGGATCAAATCCTCTTGATCCAGAAGCAAAGTTGACACCAGTAAGAAGATCTTATGGAAGCAAACTTTCTGCATTTCTTTTTTTTGATTTTTTAAAATTATTTTTATTAAAGATTAAAGTATAAAGATGATTTTACCCCTAAGAATTTCTGACAACTATGTCAGGTGATCGGCACCACCATGAAAATGGCCGAAATTGAGTGGTGTGAACCTTAATGGCTGAAAAAAAAAATAAGGGATCCAACAATGTTTTGGTCCAAACATGTGAGAGCATTTTGGCTAAAAGCTCTAAACGAAATTAGATAAATTTGGTGAAGAAAACACACACAGACAGCCAAGGGATGATGGATGAACTGAAATCAAACATATCACTCAAACATGAGCTAATGACCATCCTTCCAGCAAAAGGCTGATAGATGAGCCCCTTATTTCTTACATAGATGAGTTTAACCAAAGATCTCAGCATAGTCTTTGGCTTAGCATAATAAAAATACATGTACGTATGCATATATTATACATAAACCAAATTAGATAAATTTGGTGAAGAAAACACACACAGACAGCCAAGGGCTGATGGATGAACTGAAATCAAAGATATCACACAGACATGAGCTAATGACCATCCTTCCAGCAAAGGGCTGATGGATGTGCCCCTTATTTCTTGCATAGATGAGTTTAACCAAAGATCTCAGGGGAGTCTTTGGCTTAGTGTTACCAACAAGGCATTTTGAAACTCCTTTCTCCATGGTACATTCCAGTGATATCGTCCCATGAATCTCCAACATTTCCAATTATTTTGTATCCTTTTTTTTTCACCAGCTCTCCCCTTCTCTTGGATTTGTACTGCTTTCTTGATAATTTCATTTCAGCTGGTGTCCTGAAAAATAATAAATTAAGCAACATTTCATCAGTTCTTATCGGTATTGATCAATAGGATTTCGGGTTTAAAGACTTAATTAAGTTTATGGTCAAATCTCAGGTGATGAAAGAAGTAGAGAAATATTGGCACTTGGTAGAAATTACTTAATTATGAGGCTGACCTCATTATAAGCTCTTCCCATTCGGTGTAACCGGCTTTTTTAAGATTAGAAGCCCTAGATTTTCTGTAGGTATCCTCTAACCCTGTAAGGAAGACGACTCCAAACCCTGAAGCAATCACTTGCTTGTATAAACGAAGCGTTGATGAAATGGCTGGCAATTCCCCTTTCGCTTTCCACTCGTTAACATCCGTAGCATTTAGTGGATATTTCCTGGAAATTAAAGATGTTAACGAATATCTTATATTAAAAAATTCAAATGATGGGCAAGAAATTAAGTCCTTACCCAAAATAAACACTTTCACGAGAAAAGTAAGGAAGAAGAGAAAGAGAGGTCTCGTCAACATCAAAAATCCAAATGTCATCGCCAGTTGGATCCAACCCTTTAGCATAATTGATAGCAAGATCTGCCATGGAATCACAATCGATCGGATATTGCTTGCCACACATATAGTCAGCAACATAGTCTATGCAGTCTGCAGGAGTGCGGTACCAGTCGTTCTCGTTGCCAGTATTCACGTTAAGAAACCAACTTGGGCAGTTAGTCGGAGATTGTGCTCCTGACCTGGACTCTAACTCCGGAAGGGGAATGCTTCCGGGAAGTCGAATGGGGTTATAAAGTGGGCATAGAGATGATGGTTGTGCATGGGAAGTTGCTACAAAAGCAACAAGAAAGAAAAGCAATGTAATTTTCATAGTTTCAGACTTTGAGAGGGAAGTATGATCATTTGCTATGAGATGGAGTTTAGGTAATGCCTATGTTTATATTGAGATCAAGAAAAACTCGAAAAAAATAAAAATTAAAGTAAAATTTAAGGTTCCGATTTTTGCACTAAGCAACCTAAATAAAAAAAATATATTAGACTTCTCTTTGAAGAACAATTTATTTTATAATTCATTTAGAAGAAATTACTTTAAAAAAATTTTTGTTTTTTTTTGGCGGTGTCCTGGCTAGTTCGCACGCACCTCGACATTCCGCTTATCCAAGAGGGTGTTGGTGGGATTCGAACTCAAGACCTATAGTTTACGAGCTCATCACTCCACCCATTGAAATGTGGTTGAAGAGACTAGAAGAAATTACTTGGAGACATAATATCTCTTGACATCATCGGAATGATGACCAATTTCTTCTTTCATTTTCCAATTATGTGGGGACGAATTTACTTCAATATTAGGCAAACATCTCTGATAAGACAGCGTTAGCTATTTCATATATTTTTCACAAACTATATTTCTACTTGACAACTTAGAATTAGACACAAAAGCTGTATGCCTTTCATACCCTCCGAGGATATTCTTGTTCACATGCTTATTTCATTACAACTTCCACAAATTAATTTGTTGGTCTATGCACTTCAATCTCTAATCATTAATCTGTGGTGATAAGCAAAGGGTAAATTTCTTTTCTTACAAGGGATAGGGTAAGTTTTTTATTTTAGTTATTTATTTTTTTGGTTACTTTTCTCGCCCTTAGTCTCTCTTAAGGGGAAAGAGTATAAAACTATCAATAATAACTTATAATTATGTGAAAAAAATTACTTATAAATATATTTGTCTCCACTCGTTTTAATTCTGGTGTTTCATTTCTTAGATTAGTGAAAAATTTCATAAAGACATTGCATTGCAATGTTAAATATGAATTAATTCAAATTTTGTATAAATAAAAATGAAAGATTCAAATCAGGGGAGTAATATTTTATTTTCTCTTTCTGGTGTCAAATTAGTAATGACATGGATTGAGATAATGACTTATTTATATTTACTCTATCATTAAATGTCTATTATGACTTACTATTCGGTTTTTTTTCCCATTCCACTTTTGTCTAGATGTAAACAATTTCGACAAAAGAAATTAATGACTATATTTTGATTCTACATAAAGATAAATTGAAGGTTATCAAAATTCAGTCGTGGACATATATTATTTGGTTGGCCTGAATTGGAAGGCTTAGGCTTAGAGAAGGAATACTTCTGAGTGGAAAATTGATTGCATATGGATTTCCCCAGAGATGAGACAAGATTGGAATTCAATTATAATCGACACAAAATGTGATATTTTTCTTACAATTACATGCCTCAACTATTCCATTTGAAACAAGATCCACTTTGCAATGGACCAAAACTAATATTCAACTCCAAACCACTTAGTCACACTTAAAAGAATTATTTATATATTTTTCATATATCATTTAAAAACCATAGGTGGTCTTTGGCTATCCAAAGCACTCTCAATCTCTCTTTCCTTCTCATAATAACTCACAATCTCAATGATGATTATTGTCTCACCTTCGAACAAACCTATTCAAGAGAAAATTCACGTAAGCAAATAAGAGACAAGTAAAATCGTGACAAAATATATATATTTAATTTAAAGTAACGGGGTACAAAATCACTATGGAGAATCCTCCGATTCTTCTATTTAAGATGAGAACACGTTGAAGTGAGGGCACTAGGCTTGATCTCGGATCGAACGATCTTTTCTCACGAACTATTGCTTTATTGTCGAAGCTTCAACTCCTTCTTTTGATGAAGAATGCCGAAGAATACTTTAAAGATTTGGAGAAGACCTTTAGAGAAGATTTGAGAACTCAAATGGGTAAGACTTGATGGACTTCTTTGTGGTGAGAACCGTTGAGGGGAGGGCACTAGGATTGATCCCGAATCAAACGATCTTTTCCTCACAAACACTTGATTGATGCTTGCAAATGCTCCCACTTCCTCCTTTGATGAAGAATGCCAAAGAACACATGATGAAGACCTTTGGAGAGACTTGAGAGCTCCAATTAGCTTTATTTGAATGACCTCCTCTTGGTGGTGATTTATGAATCTCCACGAAGACTCCTTTATATAGGTGTAGGAGGAGTCTCATTTATGGAAGATGAATCAATCAATTTGGTCCTCCAATCAATTAACTAATTCTTGGCAATCAAGAAATCAAATATATGGGAAGAATATTTGTCGAGGGTTTTTTTTTTTTTTTAATAAATCTTCAAAAGACGGGGGGTTAGGCAGGCACTTACCTGTTTATTAATTTAAAAAATGTAGAAGGGCATAAAATGCCTTGCAACTCTATGTTGCCACTAAATGCAATTTAAATTAAAACTTCGTGAAATAAACTATCTAGAATTGGTAAAGAATAAGCTTGCTTAATGTAGTAGAGCTGCCATCTGATCTATTGTATAATCCTCCTGCTGTTGCTTTGCTCGGCAGAATGAGGGGAGGCACATCGAGCCACCCAAATTTTGTAGCAAACTAAGAGTCGAATTAACTGTGCCAACACCCTCAATCTTCTTTGTTGTAATTTCCAAACTTGAAACCTTTCCTCCAATTGTGATGACCTTCAATCAGTTCCTAATGCTTTGCTATAATGGTTCCAGATCTCTTTGGCTATCGTCCAGTTGCCAAAGAGGTGCACAATCGTTTCTCCAGCTATATTGCAATGACACCTTGAGGCTAAATGGAAGCCTAATCTGGATCGCACATCATCAGTTGCCAGGTAATTGTTGTGCAGTTTCCACATGAAAATGGACCATGTCAGTGGGATTTTCGAGTGGAAGTAGTTGTCTGCTGTAGTTTCGTCTAACTCCTCCAAATCCGTGATGCAATCTAAAATTTTAAACTTACCCATAAAGGATGAGTTCCAACTGTAAATCCCAGTACCCTGATTGATCTCTACCGAAACATGTTGTTCTGCCCAATCAACAAATTGCTTCAATCGCTTCCAAACTCTCGAGCTTCCCTCAACCGTCACAACACCCGGCTGAAACCCATATTTCATCTTAAGGTACCTTGCCCATAGAGAATTTGCTGACCTGAATTTTCACCACAACTTAAACCCGTATGCCCTTACTGTTCTGTGAAGAGAGTGAGTGCCCAGACCTCCTCTGTCATATGGTCTACAAATCTTTTTCCATGAGCACCAATGCATGTTCTGAACGAAATCTGAGTTGATCCAAAAGAAATAGGAAAATTATCGCTCTAATTCGTTGATGACTTGCTATGGAGGATTGGTGACTTCCAACAGATAGGTAGACATGGCAGTGAGCACATGTTTGATCAATATCAGCCTTCCACCTAGAGAAAAACACTTCCTTTGCCAACCATTTCGAGCCTTTACCTTACTAATGAGAGGCTCATAATAAGAAGTTTTCGATCTCCCAGGAAAGATCGGACAGGCTAAGTAAGTGATCGGTAATTGTTGGACAAGACAACCGATGATTTCTTTCAACATAATCTACCGCTGTTGAGAGATGCATGAAGAAAGATACATGGAGCTCTTGTAGAAGTTGACCTTCTGGCCCGAACAATCCTGGTAAAATTCACGAAATTCTATGAACCTTCTAAGTCCTTTCTTCAGACCCCTTGTAAAGATTATTATATCATCTGCAAAGCTCAAATGTGAAATCGGTAAGCTAATACTTTCTATAATGAAGTCCCCTATTTCACCATCATATAGAATTTCGTTTAATCCCCTTGAGAGCACCTCTGCAGCCAATATAAATAGGGTTGGGGATAAAAGATATCCCTGACGAACACCTCTTGGTGATGCAAAAAAACCACATAGCTTCCCATTTATTATGACAGAAAACTTAGCAATTGTGTATGAGGTTCAAAAAATGAATACCAAAACAGAATTTCTTCAACACTGCCATTAGAAAAGACCAATTCACTCTATTGAAAGAATTTAACATGTCTTGTTTCAAGATCATGTCCCCCCCCCCCCCCACGCATACATTATTTATTCAAAGATTGCGTCAATTCAGAGGCTAGGAGAATGATGTCTGATGGAGAACCGACTGCTATGGTTCCTTTCGGTCGATAACAAGAGATAGATCTTCCAAGTTGAGGCAAGCAATGATCACCTATGTTCAAAGGAAGGAAGAGACTCTTGATTTCTCAACCATCTTTGATGAGAAACCATTGAAGGATGAAGATCAAAGAAGGAAGGAATTTAACTTGTTGATGACAGAAGATATTGCAAGCCTTGAAGAGGATGGAACTGGCTCAAATAGCTGCTGAAAAGTGGACCAGAAGAGATCCGGCGCACTATAGCAGAAAAGCCGGGGCCGGATGAAAAGGAAGAGAAGCACTAGATGCAACCCAAGAGGATCCGGCTCCCTGTTCGGTAGGGCATTCTGCGCTGGAAGTCTCCAGTCCCAGCTCACTCTGTTTTGTCTCAAAAGTGTTCTTGACCATTCTTTGACGTTTTCACTTGTTTTGGATGACTTTTCCTTGAGTTTTCAGCTATATTAGAGGGTTAAACATGTTCTCAATCTTTCTAGGGTTTAATTAGGGTTGAGACGATATATAGATCTCATTTGTATTCTTGCACACCAACGTATTCGCACAAACACCATTTCAGAAAACTTGGGTGATTCTTTTGAATCAAACCTATCCTTTCTTGAGTGTTCATCAAAACTCTTCTAGGGTTCTTAATGAAACCTCTTGAATCTTCAATGCTTGGCTAGAGTAACTGAATTGGGTTGAAGAAATCCAAGTTAATATATCATTTTGAAAGACATTTTGGTCATTAACATTCTAGCTTGAACATCTTGGTGAGTCTTGGGTAAATTTCATATTGGGTTGTGATTTTGGGTTTAGATAGATGGATAAAGAATTCAGCCATAATCAAGAATCACATCATCTTTTTGGTTCTAGAGCCAAGGTTATTCACCAAGAGGTTTGCGTATCTTTATTTGATTTCTTGTTTAGTGACTAGGTCTCATTTGTTTCATTGAAAATCTGAGATCTATGAATGTTTGGTGTTCGTTCTTTTACATTTATCCTACTTCTTTCTTGTGATCTTTGTGATTGTGGAATTGTGTCCAAGACCTAAAAATCAAGG
>JAOXNR010044651.1:7640-19082 GCA_028571225.1 Parsonsia alboflavescens | reverse complement strand
AGAAATCCCCTAATTTTAGAAGAGCATAATGATGTCCATCTCTGATAAATTGATGAGTTTTAGCATATGTGAAGAGTATTTTCTTATTCCTCTTATACATATGTTTGATGCTTTTGTTGGAGGACACATATGCTACGTGAAAGGATTGTTTCTTGAGCATAATGTCTTTGAATCATTGGTTTAGAGAACCTACATATTATGGTTTATGGGGTCATAGACCAATGGGATTTAATGCCTTATTGTTATATGCTTTGAATGATAGAAATTGGTTTCTTGGTCGTTCTAAATGGTTCGTATTCCTTGTCTTTGATGTTTCTTCTAATGAGCTTATTGAAGGGTAGAAGGAATACATATCTATAAAAGAGAGACGACTACCTTCAAAGAATTGTATGGTAAGGCATTATCTCCTTCTAACTTCCTTGAAGGATGACTTGAAGTTACTTGGCAAGTATTCTTTTGATTCTTCAAACCATGTTAGTGATCATTCTCTTTTCTAAGTAGGACATAAAGATTTGAGGTCGAATCCTTTTGAGGTGTGGGGGAATGAAAGATATCAAGGCGCTATCAAGGCATTGGAGAACACATGGAAGCTACCATATGAGTAGATGAGAAGATTCAAGTTCAATTCTAAAGAAGATGGAGCTTCACGGGGAGATTCAATGAATGGATTGAAGAGTTACAAGATGATGAACTTGATTCATGCATCTAAAGACTTATATTTCAAGTATAAGAATGATACTTTGAAGATCAAAGAAGCAATGTTAGCGTTGAGGTAATATAAGGAAGGACTATTTGATATTCAACCAATGATGAAGAGATCTACACTTGATCAAATTGAGCCAACAAGGAATTTGTTCCATGTTTGCAACATTGAAGGTTTGAGGAGTTTGAAGGCTTGGAAATGTGCCAAAAAGACCCTAGTTGAGGTATACAAAGAGTGCAAATTGAAGGCAAGACAGGGTATGGAACAAAGGGTGAAAAAAGAAGCAAGGAGAGCTAGATATAGAGGCAACTGATGCCGGATCAACAGACAACGAAAATGGTTCTCCTTCCAGTAGACATCCGGCCTTGGAGCCAGTGCACCATCCAGTGCCAGTGGCCCTTGTTCAGCCCGATCCTTTTTGAATTTTCTAGCAATTTTTTTTGGTTTCTCATGTTATTTTGGTTATGAATTAAGGGTACTTATGTCTAATTACCCTACCCAATAATTATTAGGTTAATTTAGGGCTTTGGGACAATATATATTCCTTAACCTTGTATTCTAAAACAACTTACCTACGAGCACTTTAATTTCACTTGGGAGAATCCCTTATGGATTAAACTCCTCTTTTCTTGAGTGTTAATCTAATAGCTCTTCTAGGGTTCTTAGTGAGACAATTGAATTCTTCAATACTTGGCTAGAGTAATTGAATTGGATTGACGAAATTGAACTAATTGATCATATTGGAAGACAATCATGGTCATTGGTAATCTAGCTTGAACCTCGTATGAAGTCTTGGGAATGATCTCAAATGGGTGTGTCTTTGATTGATTTTGAATGAAGAATCCATGTAAATTTTGAGAACACATCAGATTGAGATTGAAATAAAAAATTTGAATGAAAAAGAGGTGAGCTTTAAAGAAAAAGAAACATGGATTGAGAGTGCTTTGGTGATGAGTAAAAAGATTTGCATCCCTACTCCTAACATTTTTCATTTTATTTCTAGTGTTCTTATGCCTAAATGGCAGGAATTTAGAGGATGAATTAAGTTCAAGGAAGGCAAGGAGAACAAGATAATGAATGCTATGTTAAAGTGGTACACTTTTATTTCTAAGGTTTTTAATAAATTGTTTAATTTTGATTATGACATGATATTTTTTATTTGTAAATACAATTTTGTAAATTTTTATGATGGTGCTATTGTAGATCATAATGAATCTTTGTGTAAAGAGAGTAATTTATACATTCTTATGAGTCTTGAGAAAGTTTTCATGAATTTTGAATTTGTAAAGGAGTCTTGTTTGAATGCATGTGGTTATAGAGATGTGATTATTACATGTGGACAAGGAGTTTATACTAAGTTTTGGAATCATGATGTCTTAAATGCTTGTTCGAATGATTTGATAGAGATTGAGTTCCGTAAAAAGAGCATGATGATAAATACGTATAATTTAAAGTATTTGGATTTCATGAGAAAGCATGTCTTTGAGCTATGCTGATCGAGATATCTAAGTTTGTTTTGGATGATAGAGTATTGTGGATTTTGCAACTTCTTGATAGGAAATTATGTTTTCAAAGGGATGCATATCTTTATATGATTCTAAATGGGAGAATTAATGTTGATAATTCTCATGATTATGTGCCTAGATTGGATACTTTAGGTTCTCTTGGGTATTTTATGCATGATATGTCCTATGACTTGTTGAACTTTAAGTTCAATGAAATTGGCTTTGGAAGTCATGAGACTGGTAATATATCCTGTTGATTATGCCCCAAGACCATATGATGATTTACTTAATTGACAAAACTTTGTATCATGTTGCTATTTATATCATTATATAATTTGCTTGAAAATCAGCATTTTATTGAGTAATTTATGTAATGTCCTTAGAATACTATATTTCTATTCTTAAAACATCCCTAATCACGTATTATTGAGATTAGGATATCAATAATATGCTGAGGCTAGTATGTGCTGATTGATGACTAGTGTCATGGATATAGAATATAAAATCATCACAGAAGTATACCTAGAGTATTATGTACTGGATTGACCAGCCATGAAATCACGTCATGGATCATTATATGAGTGTCATGAGTGATTTCAATGTGATAGTTTTGTTTGATCTTTTGACTTGAGGTCATCAAAAGATTATTACATGAAAGATTGTATACTTTGATATTGTCAAACGTTACTCTTAACTGAGTGGCCAATAAAGGCATATATTGTTTATGTCTTTATTTATGCGGTGGAATGTTGAATGATCAAGATAGGATTTGTCCCTCTTATATAACAAGAGAGAGATATCTAGCATTCTTGGTAAAGTGAGACTATGAAATGCATGGCCATGCTCAAATAAGTAGATATGAGATATTTATCTTCTTTGGTTTAATTAGTCTGCTCGGGGTCGAGAACTGAGAGATTGAACTTTATGAGTATGACACATTCCATGACTCATGTTTAATTATGACTTCTTGGACAAAGAGATTAAGAAATGTGTTTTTTATCATGGAAGGTTTTGTCCTGTCACCGATATTCTTGTTAATTGGCTCGTTGCTAGACACCACTTATTGTACATGACACTAAATGTTGTATATGTCAAATGCCAATTTTACGAGAATATATTGGGTCATTCATAACGTATTGCATAATGGATAATATCTCATTTGGCACATAAACGTAATTAGCTAAAGTTGTTTAGGCTAATTAACAAATAGGAATAAACTTAAAATATAAATAAGAGTTAAAATTATGTGTCTGAATTGTAATTTTTTAGGTTCGTTGAACGTGGACAAATTTTAATTCAGTTACTCTTTGATAGGCGTCTCGTTTTGAATAAAAATTAGAATTCAAAATGAGATTGTTTTATCCAGAAGACTTCTCTATGGTTTTTCATAATTACTCCTCCCTTATTCTGTTCTTCAATTTTCTGTCATGAGTGTTTGTGTAGAAAGAAAAACAGAACGTTTTTCAAAGAGATTCAAATAAAGGAATGAGATAGAAAAACTAACACGATTCAATTGCAAGTCCCTCATCTTGGTTTGTGTGATGATCTAAGGGGACCAGTCGTGTGAGCAGATAAAGGCAATGGTCTGAGATCGCTGCTGGTGATTACAGAGCCGACAGATGACGAATTTGGAAATTGAAAAAGGTAATGTTAGTCCCCTCTCTAGGCTACCTCTGATCAATACCTATAAGGTGGTTTGTTTGTGCACTTCCTTCATAAAAATCTTCATTGTTCAAAGATTATGTTATGGGATTACATACGAAAAAGATGTCTATACTTGTTGAAAATATTTTCATAATGAAGATTTATGAAGAGGCATATCATATTGAAAGGATGTTCTTCAATCAAGTTGAGAACTTTCACGTTAATGATATCAACATCTTTGTTTTATTTTTAATCCTTATTTGGAAATTTTGGAAACACTTGATCCTACTCATTGCATTTATGTACAATATCATTTAATCTTACTTTTGTGGAGGTTATTTTGTGATCCATTTTGCACATGTGTTTGAAGTCATTGATAGAGGTCACATATATGCAAAGGTATGAAATTGTTTCATGTACATCTTATGTTTTAATATAAGAATTAGAAAACAACTTTATAATGCTTCATGGGATCATAGACATTGGGACTTTTGATTTGTGATTTTAATCTGAGGGTCCCTATTTATTTTCTTGTTATTTAAAACAACTATTTGTGCTTGTTTGTGTTCTTTTTGAGATCCTTGTAGATGAAAAGAAGTTCATTTCGATTAGAAAATGGAAACCAAATTTTGATGGGAGAAACGGGCATGACTTGGACAAGTCATCCCAAATGGGCTTGAAGCCCTGACTTCAATACCTGAAAGTCAGACTCACGAAGTCAACGAGGAAAGGTGGGTAGTGACCATCAACCACCGATCTTGCAGGTCATTAACCTCCTAAATGAGCTCAGGAGAGGTCTTACCAAACCACGACCAACGACTCGGTGAAGCTCGAACCTGTCTCATACATCTTCCATGCCATGACTAACTATGCAAATCCTAACACCCCCAAGAGCTTAAAGGTCACTCGGCGCAACCTCCCAGAAGAGATAGTCAAGACCTTCGATGTCCACGGATAGGTTACGAAGTTGGTCTAATGGCCGTTAGCGAGCTGGTAGCTCTTGACTAGAGATGTGAATGGCAAGATATCTAAACCGAGGGAAACTTCACTATTCTAGGAGCAATTGGCGGGATCTAATATGATCTCACAATTATCCTAATTGCCTACTCTCACGTAAGAGAATAGCCCTAATCAAAGAGGTAACTTACTGAGTTTTTAATATATAATCAAATGATAATCAGTCTAACGACAAGGACAATGTTATTGGAGTTAATTACACGAGATTACTCTATAAGAATACTGACTTAGGCATCAGAGCTCTTCCCCAGGCAACAGCCCACTCCGATGACCTACTCCTTTTCTTCTCAGGTTGTGATCACAGATGCCATTGCGGTTCGATTTGACCAGGAGGCTACTTCTGAGCTCTGTCAACCTTGAAAATTTCATACCAACAAATCAATTAAAGATAACACTTGTCAAGGATTTGTGGACATTGATCTTATTGGTAAGTGTTATAGTTTTTGCTCATTCAATGTTAGTAACGTTCCTCTTTCTAATGTATTTAGTCCAAGGAAGTGCTAGAAATGATGATTTAATTTTCCATTCAAGAACAAATGTGCTAAAGAAAGTATTCATTCAGTTGGTGCATGAATGAGAAAAAACAATTTCATTTAGAGCTTAAAGAGGTTTGAAAGAGCGGATCCAAGTTAATAAAACATTATTTTATATCATGGAAAGCTTAGATATTGAGTTTGGAGTAAAAAAAGACTCAACGGAGAAAAATGGGACAAATCGATCCCACAACCGATGCATGAACTAGAAATGGACGGAACCAAGCCAAGACAGAGAAGTCTTGAAGCATGGACTGCTAAGAAAACTGGCTCAAATCAGAAGAACATCTAGCTCCAGTCATCTATTACCATGCACCTGTTGTTCACCGAAACAAAGAAATGCTGGAATTTTTTATTGAATTCTTCTTCACGTCACCGGACCTAATTAAGGAGCCCAATTGCATCTAATGATCAAGATTGTTTGTTGACCTTTTCATGCACCGTTTGAATTGGAAGTCGCTTCTTGCAACGAATTTAATTCATCTCAATACAATTTATTTAGTAACTCTAAGTATCAGCACAATTTGACATTTGTGACTCCCTATGTTCTTTAGTTCTTCATTGAACTCTTCACTTATCAAAAAATTTGGCTAAAGGTTGTTTGTGGTGTCACCTTATTGGGATTTTGGTTCACGCTTGAGAAACAACGTTAGGTCAATCTACATTCAAGCATTAAAAACTAGTAATCATCTAGGGCAAAGTTTCATACTCATGTCGGGTCTAGCTAGTCGAAAGCTTGGTTCACATCAGTTTGATAAGATGGCTTTCATCATTTTCTTTGAATTCTAAGTGTTTGATCATTTGCTTCGAATATATTGACCTTATTTCTTTGAAACTCTATTCTCTTGATTCTTGTTTGGAGATCTATAATTGATCAATTGATTGAATTATGGGGATCATTTGGTATTCTTACCTAAGTGATTTGCATTGTGCTTGTAAGTTGTCTAAGAACTTGAGAGAGGATCTAGAGTGGAACAAGGCGATAGGGGTGAGATCATTGAGCGAGTAATAGCCATATTTGAGTGATAAACACTTCAGAACAGTAAGAACATATACAAACCCCTGTTTTTGAAGTTTCATTGTGATGTGATTTATTGATTTGGATGAAAGTTGTTAGGGTTCATACATACAAGAAATCAATCAAGGAAAAGAATAGATAGGACTCATCAAAGATTCATGTGGGGGATTACATTGACCTTTCTAGGATAATCTATAACAACCGACCTCTTAATTAGTAAAGACTATTCAATAAGTCACCCAAAGTAATTGAAAGCCCAAGGTGTAGTGGACTAAGAACCCTAAGAAGAATTCTATGAACACTCATAAAAAGATCAAGTTTGATGCTGAATTTGGATTGATTCCAATAGAATAGTTGTGTTTGAAAATGTTGTCTTGCAATTCCATATAAGAGACTCAATACAGTCCAGGTAGAAGAAACCCCTAAATAAAAACCTAAATAACTCTTACGAATGGTTAAAAGACCAAAAGAAATCAATAAAAACAAGTGAAATCGCCTAAAATAGGTCAAGATCGCATTGAGAACAAAGCTAAGAAAATAGGTATTGTAGCTGACGGGCATGAGTACTGTAGTTGATTGGCACCGATGTACCCACTAGTTGGTGCACCCGTAAATCTCTAGAAATTTTCTAGAAAGCTTGAAATTGAGTTGCTTCCTTCTGGTTTTTCACTCCACTCTTGGAAGATACATCCTAAGCTTCTTCCACTCGATTCCCTCGACATTATGGCCTTGATTTTCACTTAGAGCTCCTTCTTCAAATCCTTGAATCCTCCATAAATTATACTCCTTCATGGCTTGTTCTTTATCAAGTTTAACTTCCTCGAAGATAACTTCAAAGTCATGTTCTTCCTCTTGTCTTAAATGAACAACACCATTGATCTCTTCACCTTGGCTGCCCTAGTTCTTCTAATTGGACCCATTGGCATTGTTGGAGCTTGATCTATATCATTCTCCCTCTCCTCGAAAGGATTCATCCTCAAATCTTTGTCATCTACATCAAAAGGAGACAGATCACTAACATTAAAAGTTGAACTAACTTGATATTTACTTGAAGATCAACTTTGTAGGCATTGTCATTTATCTTCTCAATGATTTGAAAAGGTCTATCTCTTTTTCGATCAAGCTTTACCTTCCTTGCTTGTGGTAACCTTTCCTTCCTTTGATGAATCCTCACCCAATCTCCTACTTCAAATCTCATAAGCCTTCTACCTTTGTTGTGTTGCTTGGCATAGAGTAGGTTTTGAAATTGAATATTCTCCCTAGCTTGTTTATGCATTTGCTTCACCAAATCCACTTTTCGCTTGCCATCTAGGCTATCTAATTCACTCAAAAGTAAAGGGGTCAAATCTAGAGGAGTTAAAGGAAAAAAACCATACGTCAATTCAAAAGGAGAAAAGTGAGTAGAAGAATGCACACATCTATTATAAGTAAATTCAATGAATCGTAAGCAATCTTCACAAGACTTCAGATTCCTTTTGTTGATGGCCCTGAGCATAGTACCTAAGGTCCTATTAACTACCACCATTTGGCCATCCCTTTGAGCATGACAAGTGGTAGAAAACAACAACTTGGTTCCCAATTTCCCCCAAAGGACTTTCCATAAATAACATAAAAACTTTGCATCTCTATCACTCACAAAGGTTTTTGGAATGCCAAGCAATCTAATTGATGAGAGAAAAGGGCACAACCCTGACGAACAGACCCAAATGGGATCAAGCCTTGACCTCTAATACCTGAAAGTCAGACTCACGAGTCGGGAGGAAAGGTGGGCAGTGACCTCCTACCACCTACCTCCCAGGTCATCAACCTCCAAAATGAGCTCAAAAGAGGTCTTACCGGACCACGGCCTTCGACCCGGTGAGCTCCAATCCATCTCATACATCTTCCATGCCACGATTGCTCAACTCCAAACACCCTCCATGAGCCTATAATCACTCGGTGCGACCACACAAAAGAGACAGTTGCGACCTTCGACGTCTACGGGCAAGTCACGAAGTTGGTTTAAAGGTCGTTAACAAGCTTGTAGCTCTCGACCAAAGAGGTGAATGCCAAGATATCCAAACCATGGGAAACTCCATGATTCTAGGAGCAATTTGTGGGATATGATACGATCTCACAATAATCCTAATTCCCTACTGTCATGTAATTAAAGAGCATTGATCAAAGAGGTAACTTAATTAATTCAGTATATATTATCAAATTACAGATAGTCCACAGAGCAGGATACAATGTTTTGGAGTTAATTACTCAAGATTACTCTCTCAGAATACTGACTTAGGAATCGTAGCTATTCACTAGGTGACAGCCCACTCTGGTGACCTAACCCTTTTCTTCTCAGGTTGCGATCACTGACGTCATCCTGGTTCGGAGTGACCCAGAGGCTTCTTCCAAGCTCCATCACTTCTGGCACCGTCTATGGGAATCAAAAGACTAGCTTTCTTTCTTATACACAAAATGAAATAATAAGAATTGTGATGACTCAATCACAACCAATGCATTCATCAGCCACGCCATGCCAGACCACCTAATAGAACTTAATTACCCACAGCAGAAGCAATGCCAGAAGACCGACCCCAATGGATTGTTATAACAATAATACTGGGCTAGTTGATCACAAGAACTGTCGAGACCGCCATGGTTTTGGCCTTGCCAAAGGGTCTAGGTGAACTCTTCACTCATACATGAGAGGGGTGGACAGAGGCACCGTGACCAAACTAACAATGGTAACAACCCTAGACCATAGAGATAAGGAGGGATTCAGGTGTCCGTTCCAGTTGATCTCATTGAATGCATGGTGGCTGCCCAAGAAGGAATCTAGGGCAGGAGAGATTACATGTCAAAAGGACGCACTCCTAAACCTTAGAGAGAGATACAACTGAAGGAAGACCCCAAACAAACCTCCTCCAGGTACTGATCGAAGGGAATCCTAGAGAGGGTCAGTAAATACATTTTTCGGATATCAAATGGAGGATGATTAACAAAAACGTGGCCAGCAGTCACCGATAAAGATCTCCGAACTTTACCTCTACTTCGTCCACGCGAAAGGTTGCCCCTTAGATCATCACACAAACCAAGAGAAAGGGGCTTGACAAGATTAAATTGCTAGATTCAATCGTATTAGTATTTTATCTCCTTTTTTAAACTCTCTGAAAAGTTCTGTTTTTCTCTAGACAGATACTCTGATGTAAAGAACACCCATGAACAGAAAAGAGAGCTGTCAATTATGAAAACCTTAGAAGACTTCGTGATAAGAAGTCTTCTGGATAAATTAATCTCTTTTTGAATTAAAAACGAGAGGCCTATTAGAGAGTAAATACAATTGAGTCAAGTAATTAACTCTTAATTATATTTTAGGTTAATTCCTATTTGTGAATTAACCTAAACAACTTTAGCTAAATATCTTTAGGTCCCAAACAAGATATTACCCATTAAGCGATACGTTCTAAATGTGTGACCCAATAGGTCCTCATAAAATTGGCATTTGACATAAACGATATTTAATGTCATGTACAATAAGCGATGTCTAGCAACACATTATTGCAATCAAATTAACGAGAATGTCGGCGACAAGACAAAACCTTCCGAGATAAAAATAACATGTCTTAATCTTTTTGTCCAAGAAGTCATAATTGAACTCGAGTCTTGGAACGTGTCATACTTGTAAAGTTAATCAACTTAATTCTCAGCCCGAAGTAGTTTAACTAAACCAAATAAGATAAATATCGCATATGTACTTATTTGAGCATGGCCATGCATTTCATAATCTCACTTAACCAAGAATGCTAGATATCACTCTCTTGTTACATAAGATGGATAAATCCTATCTTGATCATTCAACATTCCATTGCAAAAATTAAGACATACTCAATACATGCCTTTATTGTCCACTCAGTTAAGAGTGATGTTTGACAATATCAAAGTATACAGGAATTTCTGATGACCTCAAGTCAAAAGATGAGACATAATTATGATAATGAAATCACTCATGACACATATCTAACAATCCATGATCAATCCAGTACACAATACTCTATGTGTACCTATGTGATGATTTGATATTTCATTTCCATGACAACTGTCATCAATCTGCACATACTGGTCTCAACTTGTTATTGATATCTTAATCTCAATAACATTTGATTAAGGACATTTTAGGAATAGAAATAAACTATTCTAAGGACATTACATAATTTATTTAATGAAATGCAGATATAAAAGTATAATATGTACTGATTAAATAGTATCCTGATACCAAGCTATGCCAACTAAGTAAAATCATCATATGGTCATAGGTCATATTCAACAATCTCCCACTTGCACAAAGACCAATCATTCATGAATCTAATGCCCATAGATGTAGTGTGACGACCATATCTCTGCTGTGTTTGAGGTTTTGTTAGAGGATCAACAACATTGTCATCTATTGGTACTTTGCATATCTAAAGATCTCCTCTCTTGATAATATCTCGAATGTGGTGGTACCGCCGAAGTATATGTTTGGATCGCTGGTGAGATCCTGGTTCCTTAGAATGTCCAATAGCTCCGTTGTTGTCACGATAAAGCTCCACAGGATTAGTGATACTATTAACCACCCCAAGCTCAATGATGAACTTCTTGATTCAAACTGCTTCTTTTGCAACTTCAGAAGCAACAATATACTCAGCTTCTAAAGTAGAATCAGCCATTGTTGACTGTTTTGAACTTTTCCAGCATACAAGCTGACGCACAACTAGTTGCTGATCAAGGTGGTTAGGATGCAGGGCAAGTGTCGGTTCAGCAAGTTTCGATTCCACAATCAGCTCCATGATGTTCAGAACGTTTGAAGAAGAGGATGTGAGCTGCTTAAAACACTGAATTGATGCTAGATATGATTCCTGAGGTGACTGAAACGAGCTCAGATCGGGCTCAAATCTGATTGGGAGACCCGAAACGGCCCTACGAACCAAAGCGACTGCTATGCTGTGATGCAAGGCATTTTTCGGCCATCCAGAGTCATTTGGATGGAGTTTTGGGCAATTTTCT
>JAOXNR010044591.1:0-19108 GCA_028571225.1 Parsonsia alboflavescens | reverse complement strand
AAATAAAATTCTATCTAATAAAAGAAGTAAAATTATTGAACAATCCTGATCTTGCACGTTTACTCGTACTGCATCAGTATCCAAACTGTACAGCAAAGCCGAAATAGGAGTATAAGTGCAACAACGATTGGTCGTATGTATGCCGATAAAATTGTTAGTGTGGATCACACTCCAAAAAATGTGATTCAAGACATATTAGAGAATTATGGTGTGAAGGTCGGATACACCAACGCTTGGCGATCTTTAGAGTGTGCAAAAGATATAGCCTATGGAACTCTAAAAGACTCATACAGACAGCTACCGTCATACCTCCACATTTGTAGAGTGTAATACCTGGGACAGTACCAATATATATATGTGAAATGAGTAGTTTCTATGGTCATTCTATGCAGTTGGTCCTTCGATTAAGGGTTTCAAGTACATGAGACCTATAATTATCATAGATGCAGTACACTTGAAAGGTGTGTATGGACACAAACTTTATGCAGCTGTTTGTGCGAATGGAAACAGGAAAAATTTTAACCTTGCATTTGGGTTTGGCGACGAGGAGGACAATGATTCATAGGAGTGGTTCTTAAGAAGATTCCAGATTGCATATGGATTGTGGCATGATTTGGTTATTGTATATGATCGATACAAAGGCTTACTGCACACAGTGAGAATTGTATATCCTGAGGTTCCACATGCTTTTTGCTATCGACATTTGAAGGAAAACTTAAAGACAAAGTGTGAAAATCCTCGGGCTGCAATCCTTTTTAAACATGTGGCATATACCTATGGAGGCATTCAACATATGCATCCTGGAGTTCATCGTTGGCTGGATGTCGAGGTAGGACTCCCGAGTTGGCCACGTGAATATTGTCCAAACAATCGCTATAACCAAATGATGAGTAATATAGTGGAGTCCTTCAACCAAGCAATCAAGAAAGCTCGGAAGTTGCCTATTACATTTGCACATGAGTTTTTTAGCTGATTGTCTTAGGCTTGGTTCAACAAACATCGAGAAGCAGTAGCTACAATGCCAAATATTATCACCAAGCGTGTCGTGGAAAGAATTGATAAAGAAGCTATGAAGGGAGACCTGGAAAGGCTGCAGACTAATTATAATGTTGAAAATATTAATTATCACTATCGAATTAATCATTAATTAATTTTAGTATTCAAATCATAATAATAATAAAAACCATAAATAATAAGATTTACAAAATTTTTTTAAAATATATTTATTTATATAGAGTGAAAATATGTAAAAATTTGGGTTCACAACCTTTTTTTTTTTTAATTTGTTATCAAAATAGGCTTTCCTATATAATTTTAAGAATTTTTGAGTTCTAATGTAAGTAGAAATTGAAATTAAAAATAAGAGGCTTAGATTGGGAATTTTGGTTCTTAGAAATTGAATTTAAAAATAAGAAATTGTTTAAAACATTTCAAGCCTTGATGAGGATTTCAGATCTTGGAGAGGACTCCAAGGCCCAAAATACGCGATTTCAGAACTTGGATTGAGGATTTCGGTTCTTTGAAATAGAATTTAAAAATAAGAAATTGTTTAAAATATTTCGAGCCTTGGTGAGGATTTCGGTTCTTGGAGAGGACTGCAAGGTCTGAAATACCCCATTTAGAGACTTGGATTGGGGATTTCAGTTCTTAAAAATTGAATTAAAAATAAGAAATTGTTTAAAACATTTCAAGCCTTGGTGAGGATTTCGGATCTTAGAGAGGACTCCAAGGTAAGAAATACCCCATTTCGAGACTTGGATTGGGGATTTCAGTCTGTGGATATATAATTTCGGACCTTACCCAAATTATTTCGATACTAGCAAAAAAAATTTTGGTCCTATTTCATTCCATTTTCAAAGCAATCTCTATCAAAATTCCTACTCCCATACTAGATTTCCAACACACTAACACATCCAAAAGCTTAACAGTTCACATTCAAGTTATAGAGAAAATATTTTGAACATTTCATGCTTTAAAAACAAAGATATAAACACGAATAGAGAGTATCTAAAACTAATTAAACAACAACGAGCTAGACCATTGGCTAAGAAAAGAGAAGCAAAAACTAAGCAAACAACAACAAAATCATGCTTATCACCATTACTATAACGTCGAGGAGCTAGGAGAGATATATTCCTGCAGCGGCAAAGTAATGGGTTCCATTAAGCTATTTCTCCATCACCGGAGAGCTATGGGTAACAATCACGGAAACTCTGGCACCAGCGATGGACTATGAATCAAATCGAGGTTAAGGGAAAGAGAAGGTCAAGGGTTTCGGTCCTTTTTGACAGGTGGAAAGGAATGGGAAGGGAAGGAATGGATATGATTATCAACAGGAAGGGAAAGGAAGGGAAGGAGTGTGTGTGTCTCAAATGGTTTCAATCCAAACAAAGAAGAGAAGTAGGTGAGTCTAGATCGGGTTAGGAGAAGTGAAGTGAAGTGAAGGGAAGGAAGAGGAAAGGTTTTGGTCGCTGGGTTTTGAATTTCCAAAGGGTAACAGGGAAATTTTTCATTTGTGGGCTAGCTTTTAATGTTAGAAAATGAGAAAAAATCAATTAGCTTTGGATAGAAATGAAATGATTTCACAAATTGGGTAAAATTGAAATACCCAAATTCGATTTGGGTATTTTTTGAAATTTCTTCATAACCTCCTGTCACTTCTACATGGGTTATTTTTATTCTACCCTCAAGGAAACCGATTTTTGGCTGTCTGCCACTCATTGTTGGAACTCTATGTAATTTGGTTTGCACTTTCATTGCATTGTTGGGCTATTTGGGCAGTGGTTCTTTTCTTTGAAGTAATCGCCCTTCTTGTATGTTTGGCTCCTGGACTTATATGGAGCTGCAACATTTGGACATTTATTATTGGAGTTTCAGTGACATTATCTCCTTTAGCGATGTTATCTATTTATTTATTTTGATAAACTTATCGGGTTGTGCTAATTGTCTTCTTTGAATTTTACTTCATCAAAATTTTAGCAATTTCGAGACTTTTCAACGTATAATGCATAATCAGGACCCCTTTTTTATAAATTTATTTTTTTATTCAAAAAAATAAAATTTATTGCGGGAGGGACTTAAAAATCCTTCAAAACAACATGCAAGAATGAAATCTAAATAAGTTGAAAAGAATATACCTGAAACCCATATAAATTACAAAAACCTCTAGGTAATTCAGAAAATATATAAACTTTGAAATAATTGGAATGTAGACTTGCAGTTATTAGAGAATCTGCCACTTCATTTCCTTCCCGATAAATATGAATGATTTGAAAATACGCAACAGCCCGAAGCCTTTCAATACTTCTCATCTGCATAAGTTGCTTTCAATTGCAAGATACAGTACCATTAAACATCTCCACGACCTACTTTGAATCCATTTGAATAAGGACAATAAGCCAATTATTTTTGATACAGAATTGTAATCCCTTCTCCAAAATTGTAAATTCAGCATCTTTGTTTGAACCCGTCCAACTTTGTTTCTGGAAAAAATTCCACAAGTCTTCTAAGCTCCTTCCGGCCTATTCTGAAAAACATTTGCACATCAAGTGCCCTGACACTAAAGACTGCCACTGTCCAACCCCTTTCAAAAGAAAACACCGAAAAGGCTTCTCTCGGTATCCACCGCCTCCACCCCTTTTTAAGCACAAAAAGCCTTTCCGAAAGAAAACCTGGTCCAAACCTCCCAAGTGGAAATACCTCAAAAGAAAAACTCCCGGCTCTCCACCCAAATCTGATGTTTGCTACAATTGTGGTAAACCTGGACATTTTGCAAGCCGATGTCCTAAAGAAAAGAAACACTTCAAGCTCATGAATCAACTCTCTCCACATATTTCATTAGCCGAGTTTGAAGATCTTGAATCTCTTTTCGACCTTGAGGATACCCCTTCGGAGTCCACTCTCCTAGCAATTGGCTACCCTCACTCAGATCCAGAACCAGTTTCTTCACCCTCAGAATCTTCCTATGATACAGACACTGATCAAGACTCCTTCCAGACTTTCTCTGAGATCTTTACCCTCAGTCCCAAACTATACCCGTTGGTCCAACTCACCATCTTGCCCTCGTACCAAGACGAGCCTATTCCTGTTTCTGCTCTTTTTGATACCGGTGCCGCCTCCTCGGTCCTCAATCCTCGAATCCTCCCTTCCCAATATTGGGAACCTTGCACTCACATTTTCCGAGCCGCTAATGGAGAAGATTTTATGATCTCTCTCATTAGTAAACCAGTCCATATTCAGCTCTTCCCAAACCTTACTTTGACACACAGAATTCTTGGTTCCGATTTACCCCAGAAAGATCTGATCATAGGGTTTGACCTTATCCACCAGATTCAAAATCTCCAATTCACACCTTCTGGTCTTATCCATAAGGGTCAAACACTTCCCTAGAACTTTCTAAGCAAGAATTTGTTTAGTTTCTCTGACAGGTTGACGCAACTCAAAGAACACATTGTTCAAACTTCCTGTGCTGTCAATCACTCTGAGTTTCTCACTAAATGTCCTAATCCTTTTTGGAAAAACTCCAAGTTCTTTGTCCACCTTCCATACAAAGATCCTTTTCCCTCACCACACAAAGCCAGTCATGCTGGAATGTCCCCTGATCATTTCCAGCTTGCTACTCAGGAACTCTCCTCTCTTTTAGCAGAACAACTTATTGAACCCACTACCTCTGATTGGGCCTCTCCTGCTTTTTATGTCAATAAAAGAACTGAGCAAATTCGTGGAAAACCCCGTCTTGTGATAAATTACCAGGAATTGAATAAGGTCCTTGTTGATAATCGTTTCCCTCTTCCTCGCAGGCCTTCTCTTTTCCAGTTTTTACCCAAGGCAAAAATCTTTTCTAAATTTGATTTGAAGGCTAGTTTTTGGCAATTAGGCATTCATCCCCCTGATAGGCATAAGACTGCATTTTGCATTCCCAATTATCACTACCAATGGTCAGTCATGCCTTTTGGTTTAAAAGTAGCTCCCTGTTTATTTCAGAAAACCATGAGTCAGATTTTTGCTCCCCTCTTGCCACATATTTTGATTTATATTGATGATCTTTTATTGTTTTCTGAAACTTCTGAGGATCATATGCTGCTACTAACACAGTTTCATGATATTGTCCAACACCATGGAATTATGTTATCTGAAAAGAAAATGTTGTTGTGTGCTCCTAATATTGAATTTTTAGGAATGAAGATCTCTGATGGCTATTAGGAGCCTCAACCCCACTTGGCCTCAAAACTCCTTGAATTCCCTGATAAAATTCTAGATAAGCATCAACTCCAACAGTTCCTTGGCATTGTGAATTATATCTGTGAATTTATCCCTCGTGTTGCTCTTCACAGGTCTCTCCTCAGTAAAAGGCTGAAGAAAAACCCACCTCCTTGGACAGATGCTCATACTCGTGCAGTCAAACATCTCAAGAACATTCCCGGTAACCTATTTGCTCTTCACATTCCTTCTGATGGAAAATGTATCCTACAGACCGATGCTTCTGATCTCTACTGGGGTGCTATTCTCCTTGAGGAAGATTCCAAGGGCCATCATCATGTTTGTGGTTACCAAAGCGGTGAGTTCAAGACAGCTGAACAACACTACCACAGCACCTTTAAGGAGATTCTTGCCGTGAAAAGTGGAATTGAGAAATTTGAATTCTTCCTGATTAACCACAACTTTCACATTGAGCTTGATATGGCCTCTTTTCCCCGAATGTTGGAATTCAAACAGAAACTGGTTCCCCATAGTCAACTACTCCGTTGGCAGCAATGGTTTAGTAAATATTCTTTCACAGTTTCTCATATTCGTGGTAAAGATAATATCCTTGCAGATTTTTTGAGCAGACCACCAAAGCCTCCTCCACAGCAGTCATACATAGTCCCCTGTCTTGCCTCTTTCACTGTTTCTCACTTACCTCCTGAAGTGCATAAACAAATCTTAGATCTTGTCCTTCCAGCCCGAAGCCATCTCAACACCTCACTTTTCCATAAATTACTTCTCCGATATCATGGTCCAAAAGTATTTCGCGGAATTGAATGTGACCCAAACCAGCCTTATTACACCATTTTCCATATCTGTAACTTTTGGACTTTACCTAAGTTGGCTCTCTGCTTCTTCTGGTACCTTTTAGAGTCCCACTCCATCTGTTTTAGTTTGAATACTCAGAAGCTGTACTCTTACTTATGGACGTGTGACAATGCTCGCCATCTTCACCCGGAAGATCTCTACATGTTTAAGTTCCTGTCTTGGTTCCAGTCCCCTGCTGGTTGGTTTCAGTTTCTCTGTGGCCATTATGGCACCTATTTCTGTATTCGACTTTTCCGTCCTGTCTGCAACCTCACCCAAAGAAGAGAACCACGCCTATATCACTTCTCTGTTGAAGAAATCCCAGGTTGGTATCCAGTTAACATGGCAAACCCTCTAGTGCAACGACATCATCCAGATACAAGGCTTGACATCCTCCACCGCATGGCCCTAGCCAATGGCTACACTGAAGAAAACATGGGCGCCCTTCCTACCAGCATTCCTGTCTCTATACCCTGGGCAGATCATCCCTATTATGCTGAGGTCCTCCTATTCCTTAGCCACCACCCGGAATTTCACAGAATTGATCGCCATGGTCACCGAAGTTATGTTTTTGCCTTACCAGATAGCTCCGATGATTCCAGTAGCTCCGGCGGACCACTCCCACATGAACTGATGGATTATGAGTCTGATTCCAAACATTTCGATCCAAGAGAAGCCCCTTGAAAATTTTCATTTCTTAGTCTGACCACTACCCCAAAAGAAGAAATGCCCGAGACATTTGCAATTCCATCTACATTCAGAATTACACAATCTTTATAAATTTCTTGCCACCAATCGATCCGAACAAAATTCTTGTATTTGTTAGGATGATATGTACCGAAAAGCATGCTTACTTTTGCCAAATTGAAAACCTGTTGCGGTCCAAGAAGTTGATATTCAATAGCAGCAATAATATTCCCAGAATTGCTTTGAATACCCTAATAGAGAAATTTGCACCTAGATTTCCATATTTCCCTGCAAATTAGAGTTGGCAAAAGTCTAACAATAATACCATGTCGTTGAAATTAAGACTCCCAACACACAGCAGCATTTCTTCTGAGGTATTCACCTGTTCCATATTGAGATTAAAGCACCGCCCAAATCTTAACCATACTACATATGCAACGTCACAATATGCGAAAGAATGATTATTCGTTTCTTCCGCTTTAAGACAATGACACCGGGAAGCAAATTGGAAACCAATTTTTTTTCTTTTTATAACGTCACAATTATATAAACGCCACATGAAAATCGACCAAGAGGGCAATATTTCCTTGTGCCAGAATTTCGATGAGAAATTTCCGTAACAAGAGCGTCCTTGCATATTATCCAGACACGAAGATATAGAAAATAGGCCAAAACCATATCAAAAGCCATAATCTTCGTTATCAAATCATCCGATAGCATTCATTGTAAAAACTCCCAAAACATCTACAGCTATTAAATTTCAAAAATGAGTGTAGAAGGAACGTGGAAATCAGTCAATATCTGGAGCACTATCACTTTCCAACTCAAAGACAGCCTGCCGAACCTCTTCCGTATCAAGTAATTTAGATAAAAGACCATTATCAGTTTTCGAATCAGTCTAGGGACGTCCTTGACTATGATGTCTAGATTTTGTGCACGACTCTTTTCCGCTGTTAAAAGTTCTTCAAAAAATCAAACTGCTTCAGCCTTAATATCCTCCTTGCTCAATTCATCATTCCAGATAACATTTAAGATGAAGAAGTTTATATATGGAGCCTATCACCGACAGGACAGGTCAATTCAGCGTCTCGGGCTGTATTTCAGCCTTGATGAGGAGCTAGGTGATCACATAACAGATAACTTCTTACACTCCAAAATTCCACTATCATGGTTTGTCTTCATGTGGAAACTGAGTCACAACTTCTTGGCCATAGATGACATCGAGTTTGTCTTGGTTTTCAACTGGCTTCTAGATGCCACTGCAGAAGATTTGGAGAAACAATTGTACAACTCTATGGTAGCTATCCCATGGCAACACCGGTTTGGAAACACTAAAACACGATATTTGACATTTATAGGAGACCGCTAGAATTGATGGAACATCTGCAGAATTGGAGATTGCAAGATAGAAGATTGGGACTGCTAACTAAGCTCCTTCCACTGCTCATTTGCCACAAAAGTTTTGCAATTCAGTGCGCATCTGTCTACTCCGAGAAGACTAGCAGCAGTTGGAAGCTCATCAACAGGATAAACTGGCAGCTGTTCCACATCAACAAGGCATACCATTTGCCCATTTTAGATAGCTCATTTCATAAACTTCTACCTGAAGTTTGTTCTAGAAGGTGATTTCTACCAACTGATGGTGTTATAAGGCATCTTATGCCATTCAATTCATTCAAATAAATAAACGGGTAGGGATCTGCCTAACCCCCAATCTTTAGATGGATTTTACTAAAAAAATATGTATAATAAAATATATATAAATATGTATATATATATATATATATATATGTATATGATTGCTGATTCAAATAATTACGTTTCTTATCATATTATCTTGTTTTATTATCAAATAAGTAATATTAACATTAACAACTATTAAATCACTGTTTATCATCTATTTTAAATTCAGTCTATAGATGATAAGCATTGATTTAATAGATGTTAATGTTAATACTACTTATTTGATAATAAAACAAGATAATATGATGAGAAACGTAATGATTTTGAATCAGCAATCACTGACATCCTATTTAAGTATCATAGCCAGTTTCAATATAGATAATACAAAGATAATAATAGAAGTACAAGATGAAAACTTAGTTATTTACTTTACTGATCATGCAGAAAACCCAAATCAGAGGGGCGATATAGCTTTAAATAGACCCATTAGATATTATGATAACGAACATATAGTTAATGACAGTAGCTGGGGATATAGAGCAGACTGATTGAATGGACTGTGAAAGATGTGAACAACTCCTTGATAAAATTAAAGACAGATAAAAAGATTAAAAAATATGAGAGACAAGGAAGATATTGGCTTAATAGAATGAATTTTTTCATATCTAGAATAGCAGCAGAAGAATGGATAAAGGCTTATCAGATGAAAAATGAGGAAGCCTGTATGATATTGTTAGATTACGAAGTAAAATGAAAAAGAAGGCATTTAAGATTAATAAAACATTACTGATAACCTCATTTAAATGGATTGTGAGATTTTCGATAAAATTTTTGCTAAAATAAAAGATAAAGATAAAAAAAAGTTAAGGATTGTGAAGAGAAAAAAATATATATTCGAAATTTAGATTCGATTATTCGATAATCTTGTGTGCATCTAGAGAATTATTTATGATACTTCAACGAAATGTAGAAGAACAAATCTTTTTAGAGATGAGACTTAAAAATAAACAGACAAGAAGACAAAAAAAGGTTGACTAAGCATTATAGAGAAGATCATCTAAATGAATGAATATAAAAAATTACAAGAAAAAGATTTGACAAAGATACAAAAAATGATAATTTATTTTGGAGAAAAAATATTAAAAGAATTGCAAGATATTAACAAGACCCTTGATACCAAAAAATCAGAAGAAATTAAGATAGGCAATAAACGTCAGATTAAAAGGCATTTAGAAAAAATTAAAATACCTAAAGGATACGGTGAAAATAATCTACAATGGTAAGTTTAGATTTTGAAATTGAAATTTATGATGTAAATAATTCAATTACACAGATTGGAGATTTAACACTTCAAGAGGATAACTTGTTAAATATTAAGCCTAATTATGCAATGAAAACTGAGTGGAACCCAAATATAAATTATGTACCTGGTACTAGTGAAGGTCAACCAACCACAAGAAGAACAAGTTTCGATAAGTCTACCGGAGGATATGCAGGAGTTCATGCTACAATGAATAAAACACCTCTAGGAGAAATAAAAAGTGAACCGATGAACCCATTATTTAGATTTAGATCGTGTTAAAAATACTGAGGAAACTACAGATAAATGGAAAACATTATTAAGGATAGTCTGTTAATAAAATGGATTTTGATATGACTAAGAACTTTATAGAACGAAGTTTTAGTTAATAGTGTCCTAAGATTTTGGCAAAACATATGTGAAGAGACTAAAAGAAACATAGACGGAGAAGAAGAAAATATCGCAAACCTAATATCTAGAGCTGTCGAAGAAATTAGATTAGAATTTGCTGGAAAAGGAAACTTCTTAACAGATCCAGGAACAATTAATAAATATATGATTGCACTATTAAGATTACAATTCTGTGATATTTGTGAAATAGATAAATACATATATATGTGTTTTTCAAGACTATGATTATCATATCTATAATAGAGTCTCAGATACACATACTTACTTACCCTTGTTTTTTATCAAGCTGCCTGACCCTTGGGGTAAAATATTAATAGATACTTATAACCCGGGAACTGCAGATACTTTAGGAAAAAGGATAACTCATCTAAAAGATAAATTGAGTGAATGGTGTGGAGATGCAATATTAGCTAAAATGACAAAAGGATTAAAGAAAAGAGTGTCATTATGCTGTGATAATCAAAAGATGCCTATAATGATAGGATGTGATTTACCATATTTCTATGGTAAGATTAAAAAGAGATATAAAAAGAGAAAATATTATAAAAAGAGATATTTTAAAAGAAGAAAGGTCAGATATTATAAAAAGAAAAGATATTATAAGCCTGAAAAGCCTACATATGTTGGGAAAGAGATAATAAAAATCCAAAAGATTGTAAATGCTATTATTGTCATGAGATTGGACATTACGCGAATAGATGCCTAAAGAAATTTGAGAAAATCAAAAAGAAAATAGAAATAGAAGAAGATATTGAAGAAATGATAGCACAGAGAGAATTTGTGCAGATAAATGACTTTGAAAATTTAGAATCAAATTGTAGTATTTTTATAACTAGAGACAGAATATGAATCTACTTCAAAAGATGAATGAATAGGATATTATAGGAACAAGTTCATCCAATGAAAATATAGATAATTCTGTAAAATATACTAGAGAGTATAAACAAGACATATTAATAGAAAAAAGAAAGTTAAAACAAATACACTGAGAAAACTTTCTTTATCAAATTACTCAAGATTTAATGTAAACGTACCAGAAAGATTAGGTATTAAACCAAGAAAACATGATTTATTTTATGGATTAAATATTCAAGAAAGAGCATTAGAAGTATCTTTAACTTCTAATAAAGTAATGATATCTTTACTTTCTGAAAAAGATATTCAAGAAAAGTTACAAAAGATGAAACTTGAAATTAGAAATACTTTGGGATGGATACATATAGGAGCCATTCAGATAATAATAAAATCAACATTTAAAGAAGGATTAAATACACCAATCGATTTAGATATAATGGATAATAGAATCCAAGACAGAAATGTAGCTTGTTTGGGAATTTTAAGAGGAAATTTACAATATGGAAATTTAATATTTAATGTTTATCCTAGGATATCATATCATCCACATGATAAAGATTTTGATAAAACTCTAAGTTTATTACAAGATTTTAAAAGAAAAGAATTCTTTAATAATAACAATAGACCATATTCGATTACATATATGATTTCATATGCTATTTCAAATACTCATCATTCTAAATGTTTTGTCATAAAAGACGTAATAGATTTCTTTATTTGTTTAATGAGGTTAGTCAGATTCAAATATCTAGTTTATCAAAGATAGATGAAATAGAAAATATACCCTTAGACTTTGATTTAAGACATAAACCCTCGATAAGCTCTAATCAACAAACACCAAGACTATCTTTTATAGGAACAAAAGTCATAGATAGACAAGACTCAGCAAGATATCTAGAAGACCTGATAGAGCCAAAGGAAGATAGTTTAAAAAATTATAAGATAAGATCAAATATTTTGATGGATTAAAATTTTACTTCGGTAAATATATTAATAGACACCGGAGTAAATGGAAATTACATTAGTCATTAGTTATGTGATAAATTACACAAATTTAAATTACAAGATACACATCAATGCACAGACTTTAATGGAGAGATACATGAGGTAAATGAGGCAATAGAAACGATAGTAAAGTTTGGTAATGAAACTATTTCCTTAAGATTATTAATAGAAAATGAAGGATTTAATGACTCTTTAGAAATTATGATGGGAATAACCTTTCTAGATAAAGTGAAACCTTATCAGATTATCTCCTATGGATTAAAGATTACATATAGAGAAAAAATTATTTATATTCCTAGCTAACAAGTCTTTATCGTATACCGATAGGGATAACATATAAAGATTATAAAGTAGAATATTTTGCTGCTTATATAGATTGTGGAGCAGGATCGTGTTTATATAGATCAGATTGCTTTCCTAAGGAATATCAACAAGATTTAAAACCCATTAAAGGCAAAGATATTTCAAATAATGTTATAAATCTAGAAAAAGTAATAGAAAGACCGATAATATTATTAGGATCATTTTTAATAAAATGTCCTCCATTTTATTTCTACTTGGAAATAATTTCTTGTGGTTATTTAATAAGATTACCTTTGATACTACTTTATATCAAGTATCATTTAAAACACCATTTGATAGCAATTAAGAGATTAAAAAATGCATATCAAAAGAATTTTCCTATTCGATTTCAACCCCGCACAGCCAAGCGTGGTGAGATAGGATCCAAAGAAAAACTGATTTTACCAAAAGGAATACCTTTATTACAATACCAAGTTATGTTCAAAAAATTTGAGAATGAGATGAGAAGAATAAAAAAATAGATTAGAAGAATGTTTTTCTAATAACCCACTTCAATTTTGGGAGAAATATAAGATAGAAACTAAATTAGAAATCAAAAGATAAGGACAAAGTCATTTGGGTAACACTTATGAGATATAGTCCAGAAGATTAGGAAGAATTTAAGATACAGATACAAGAACTAATTAATCAAAAATTGATTAGAGTTAGTAAATCTCCTCATAACTCACCAGCATTTATGGTTAGAAATCATGCAGAGATAATAAGAAATAAAGCATGGATGGTTATAAATTATAAGAAGTTAAATGATAATACTATATTTGATGGATATTTTTTACCTCATAAAGAAAGTCTTATAAATTGGACAAAGAATAAAAAGATATTTTCTAAATTTGATTGTAAGAGTGGATTTTGGCAGATAAAAATGCATAAAGAGAGTATCCCATGTACCGCTTTCTCTACTCCATAGGGTCATTATGGATGGTTAGTTATACCATTTGGATTAAAAAATGCACTTTAGATATTTCAAATAAAAATGTAAAGATTTATCTAAATTACAATTACCAAAAGATAATGATAATTTAATATTAGAAATTGATGCCTCCGAATATGGATGGAGTGGAATTTTAAAAATAGATTCACTACAAGAAGATGTATGTAGATATTGTTCAGGAACATTCTCTGAAACACAAACAAGATATCATATAAATGAAAAAGAACTCTTAGCTGTAGTTAAAAGTTGTCAAACGCTTTATTATTTTTTACTTCCTAGGAGGTTCAAATTAAGAACATATGACACCCATGTTAAAGCTTTTATTTAGAATAATTTACCTTTTAAACCAAAGTATAAAAGATATATTAGAAGGTAGATTTTCTGACTAGAAATGGCAGAGCTCATGAAAAAGATTATTGATATGATTAATGAGATGAACGGTCAAATTCAATTGATACAACATAATGTGATAGAGATTACAGAAATTGCTCGTTACCAGAGTGCAGATGAGATTCATAGCCTATTAATGGTAGAATGTTGTATGATAATGGTAAAGATAGGTAACTATTCTATTGCCAAAGAAATCACTGATAATTTACTACGCAAGATAGAACTGGAAAAGGTTGAAAAACTAGTTACTGGAGAATGTTCTACCCCAGTGAAAAAAGAAGATAGGAAAGACAAAGGTAAGGAAGAAGATATTTCTTTACGTCCTCAACGGGCAAAAATTCCTTCTGATGTCCCAATGAGGAAACTTGATATTTTGTCATCAACCAAACACAGTGAGAGAATTATACTCTCTTAAAAATATAGATAATAGATAAATGGATTTTTCTGGAATTTATCTCAGAATAAAATATTTGGTAGAATATAATCCAAATGAGATAAAGTATTGGTATGATTTTGGAGCCATAAACTCCATATTTATAACCTCACCTGATTTTCCAGAAATCAATGCTCTACCATTCTAGGTTAGAGAAGGTGTAAAAGATTGTTACATGAAAAATCTCACGATATCACCACAAGATGTTTTGATACTTAAGTTTTTGTCTGCAGGACCTGATTTTTATAAAGATGAGATATATAACTCTTATCACTTTATTCAATTGGAGAAAGCAGAAGCTTTTGTGATTAAGACATCTGATATAAAAAAGGATTTCATCAAATATGAGAATGATGATATTCATTGCTGAAGGGCCATAGAAATAAGGATTGTTCTCCAAGGCATGGAAAGCTGCTTTAAAAGGGGTTTCCGTACTTACGGAGGAAAGAAGAGTTACTCTTCAGTAATGGTAGCACCAGTTAGAACTACACCACCTTCAGCAGGCAGATACTTAAAAATGAAGATGAGGATGCTTGAAAGTGGACAAATAAGATCGAGCCCGTCAACACAAAAGAAGATTTGCCAGCTCAGAGAACATAGGAGAGAGTTATGCATGGCATGTCAGAAAAGAAAAGATAAGGATAAGATGGACTGCGATACCAGTATAGATGATGAATAAGGATTGGACAGTATTTCACAAAAAGACAAGATTTTAAGGCTATGGTCTCTGAAAAAGTTGAGAAGGCAGCCAAGAAAGACTTGGACCTAAGCCATAAATGAAGATTATTGACTTTCTAGCAAGAATGTAAATTGTTGTACTTGTTTAGCTAAAATTTTCAACAAAGATGTAAATGAATGTACCTTATAGCAGAAAATAGTTTGTTCATGGTCTTCAAATCCGAATTTGAAGTCCAAAATTATGTATAAATAGAAGGAGAATGCTTTAGGAAAGCATTCGAAAGGATTCTATCTTTTTCAAGTTTCAGCTTTGCATAAGTGTTCTTAAATATCAGCCTCTGTAATACTTTCTCTATGTATAAATAAAATGTTTTGTTTCATTCTCTATATTTGAGCAAAGTATTATTTCTTGATCATAAACTCTTCTCAATCTATTCTCAAAAGTTCTCATATATTCCATGTCCAAAAGTTCCTTATGCCTAAAGGTAGAAAACGAATTTAGGCTGTGTTGAATTACTCTGAAGGAACCATAGGAAAGTTGCCTAGTCAAGGATGGTGCTGAGACGCACATTAAAAGTTCCATCGGATACCCAGAGTAAGATTGGCCAAAACGGAAACAAAGGTACGGAAGCATAGTAGACGTTTTATTATAAATTGAGAAAATGTAATGATTTTTAAATAATATATTTTCTATTTATAGGGAATGAATACTGAATTTGAAAGAAATTTCTTTGATTTACCTATTTATCTACTAGAATTAATTGCATCAAAATTATTTATAGTTGATAGACAAACTTTTCAATTGATATGTCGTAACTGAAATGTTGCAATTAGGTATTATAATAACCTTAGGTACTACTATTTCCAAGAATATCTTAATGGAAAATATTATAATTCTTATAAATAATAAACATTGATAAAATATTTTATTAGATTTTACACTCTGAGATAATATTACCAAGAATGATTACCGAGACAAACAAGGATTTTGCTAATTTGCCCATTAATATATTGGAGTTTGATGCAAGAACAATATCGAAAACGGTTAAACAGAAAGAAAAATTGGAAATTTTACGAAAACTATCTAGTTTTCTGTTTAACGACAAAAGTAAAAAATTATCAAATTCAACAAAGCTGTTCGAAACTGGAAGAAAAATGAAATTAAATAACCTAACTCTAACCCTAAACCTACTCGAAAATTAAAAACAATGAAATTACAAAAATACCCCTAAAATAACCAAATTATGACAATACCCAAAAAACATAGAAAAAGGCAAAAGCCCATCAAGGTGATCTCGGATGGCTGAAAAACATCTTACATCATTGCAAAGCAATGTCTATTGCTCGTTGGGCTGTTTCGAGTCGCCTAGTCAAAATTGAGCTCATTCCGAGCTCGGACCAGTACCTTGGGAATAATGCCCCAGCATCATCATCCCCAACAAGGAAAAGATTCGCCCTCGAATCTGACATGTCCTCACCAACTGCATCAACTGCTAAATCTTCCTCATCCTCGGATTGGTAAGGTGACAAGTCAGCAATATTGAAAGTACCTGGCACATTGTACTTGCCCGGCAAATCAATCTTGTAGACTTTGTCATTAATGCACTCCAACACCTTGAAAGGCACATCTGCAAGCAGTTGCAATTTGCCAAATCTGCTTGCCCGAAACCTCTCCTTTCTATGCCAAATCCAAACTAGATCACCATTTTCGAACATAATCCTTTTCTGATGCTTATCAACCGGCTGCTTGTACTGTAAATTCTACCGGTTAATCCGAGCATGAACCTGAGAATGTAGCTCCTAGATCTGCCTAGCACGTTCCTCTGTGTCCGAGCTGAACTGGCTGTGAACTGGTAATGGAGTAAGGTCCAGTGGGGTAGTTGTCGTTCAACTGACAAACCATCTTCTCTGTCGTTGTAGCTCCTCATGCTCAATAGGTGACAAACCTGAAGGCATCTCCTCTGGTACTACATCAGCAAATCCCAGCAGCACTAGAGCAATCTGCTCAGGCAGCTTGGACTGATCCGCAATTGGTTCCAGAACATCCAATACAAAAATTTTTGTTGCCTTGCTTGTTTCCTGGCAAAATTCTACTTTGGACAGTAGATCCTTCGCTACCTAATTCCTCAAATCCGAAGGACCTAGTGTGATACTCTTGCCATCCTTGCTGAAGGAGCATGTGTACCAAAATCCATCATGTTGTCGGGGCCTTCCTAACAGAATGTGACAAGCATCCATAGGCACAACATCACACTAGACCTCGTCAGTTTATTTCTTACCAATCGATACTAGACATCGCTTGCTGACTTTAACTTTATTGCCCTTCTTCAGCCAAGACAACTTGTAGGGTTGCGGGTGCACAACTGTTTCAAAACCCAGTTTTTCTACCATCGTCATAGAGACCACATTCTCGCAACTACTGCCATCAATAATCATGTTACAAACCTTTCCCCTGGCAGTGCATCGAGTATGGAAGATGTTATGCCGCAACCAAGACTTGTCTTCTGCTGCACCCACGTTTAACACTCGCTTAATCACACATGACTCTCCCGAATCAACATATACAATATCCTCCTCATTCTAGACGTCGCTAGATTCCCCTTCATCTTCATCAAACACTGGTTCATGGACTTCGTCGTTGAGTGTCACGAATTGCCTATTTGGACGGTTTGCTTGAAAGTGTCTAATACCTTGACATTTAAAACAGCACTTAGCCATCGCAACTCCTTTGCTAGTTCCGCTGTACTGTCCTTCCTTGACTACCTACTTACCCTTTTCTCCTTCACTCACAGTCACCGCCGTTGCCACCGTTGAAGACGATTGTTCGCCAGGTTTGTTCTGAAATCAGTTCGGAAACCTAGATCCTGAACCACTACTCTTCCGCCTATACTGCCCCTCAACTTTCAAGGCTAATTTGCGAACATCTTCATGCATCAAGTATTGCTGCAGTTGAACCACATCTATGATTTTGGTCTTCAAACCTACCAAAAACTAAGCCACTGTCTACTCATCTTCTTTGGCAACATCGCACCTTATGCGCAAATGTTCAAACTCCGCAATATACTGCTCCACCTAAAAATCATGTCGTCTAACAATATGATATTCAATAAATTCCTCCTGCTTGCTTGTCCCAATCAAAATTTTCGATTTCTCCTCTCTTGCACATTGCTTCTTAACATGCTCCCACCATATTGATGCATGTTTTCTCAATTTAATCGGGACTACCTTAACCTTCTGCTTCTCAGTCAAATCTCAAATATCAAAAATTCGCTCAACAATATGTTACCAATCTATAAATTCATCATAATGCGCCTTACCTTCAAAATCTGAAATCTCGATTTTCATGCCGAAATTCTGGAAAGAAGATTGTTGCAGGCCAAGTCGATCCGGTCGATTACGTTCTCAGTTCAAAGCCGCAAACGGATTGACATCTTCCCCTCATCGTCGGACTCCATCTCCGATTCCACCCTTGCCTCGGACTGAACATCCAATCTAGGCTCTACCAGTTGTCACTCCAAGTCCTGGATCTGCCTTCTTTGTTCTGTTTTTCGTTTTCAATCTCAGGTAGGTCTTGTTGACGAGGCGGTTCGTCTTCCTCAAGAACGACTCCACGTCCCCTTCTAGCACGACGCCGTCCACGACCACCAACATGAATCTGTTCAGCCATTGATTCAAGCAACCAGTGCTTTGATACCAACTGATGCAAGAACAATATCGAAAACGACTAAACAAAAAGAAAAGTTGGAAATTTTACGAAAACTATCTAATTTTCTGTTTAATGACCAAAGTCATAAATTATCAAATTCAACAAAGTTGTTCGAAATTGGAAGAAAAAAGAAATTAAATAGCCTAACTGTAACCCTAAACCTAGTCGGAAATTAAAACAATGAAATTACAAAAATATTCCAAAAAACAACAAAATTACGAAAATATCCCTAAAAACGTAAAAGTGGCCAAAAGTCCATCAAGACTATCCCAGATGGCCAAAAAAAAGTCTTATGTCATGGCAAAGCGACAACTATTGCTCGTTGGGCTTTTCCAAGTCACCCAATCAAATTTGAGCCCATTCCGACCCAACATCAAAGTTAATTGCATCTAAACTATTTATTATTGATAGACAAGCCTTTCAATTAGTATGTATAATTGGGATAAGGGTGTTCGGTCTTACAACTAGCCCTGTCAATTGGGCCGGCCCACCCCAAACCCAACCCGTATTCTAAATGGGTTGTAACCCACATAAGTTCCAAGCCATTAAATTTTAAAGGGGCCACATATTAAAGCTCATGTGCCCCCATATATTTAAAAAAATATTTTAATTTAT
>JAOXNR010044551.1:0-19115 GCA_028571225.1 Parsonsia alboflavescens | reverse complement strand
TTATTCTTGATTCGCCCTTTCCTGTAAAAGACTTTCGAGTGAAGTTGATTGCAGTTGAGGTTCTATCATCCCCTCCAATGTTTCCTTTTTGAGTCAGTCGCCTCCACTCAAATTTTGGAAGATCTAGCCACTTCAGCTTTAGATTAATAATTTTCTCCTTCCGAGTTTAAAAGGTTACCTCACTTCGGATTCTTTCTTTTTTGAAAATTGACCCGTTTTAGAAGGTCGCCCAGTTCTGCAGCCCGAGAGACTAATTATTCCATATAAATTACTTCGTTCGTCCCTTTTTATAAGGAGTTTGCAAATTTTTCTTGTCCCTTTTATGAGTCGTTTAATATAATTTAAGAGTTATTTTATAAAAAATTTCCTATATTACCCCTCACCCTATTCTCTTTTTCGCTTCCCAACCCATTGTGAATGATGAAAGAAAATAAAATACTCCGTGAAATGAGAAACTGTATTCCAGCAATGTCAAAGTTGTATATTCTCAAAGCTGATTTAAAATTTTAGGGCCATTCCTTTAGACCAACTCTTCTGAGTCTTCTCTCTCATTTTTTTTTTTTTTCAAAATTAGAGATTCAAATGGCTTCCTTCGGCAATCAATATCATCTTTTAGGTTTCCTATAGAGGGTGGAACAGGATCTGGATCTGGGTCTGGTAATGGGAGCCGAAGTCCTCGCGCTTCATTGGAAGGCTCGATTTCTTCTAGTTTTTCTCAATTGCGAAGGAAATCATAACATTGAAAACAGGCATTGGGCTTCTTCTACAAGGTGATGGAACAATTGATCCAGTATGGGATGGGATCAACCTCTCGATTGCTACCGACTAGGCAACGGGCTAGCATAGGCGGATCCTTGGTCCCAATCTGATTTCCAACAAAAATTGCTGCTCTAGCTAGTTCAAGCAACATTCCGGCAGTCCAAGTCCCAAAATAGACCTAGAACTTTAATGTTTTCTCCTTTTCTAAACAAAATGAACAAAAATAAAAATCTTTTTTTTTTCTTAATGCCCAAAAAGAGTAGAAAATGATTTGGGTCGCAAATATTCATCGAATTTGGCACGATGATATTAGGGCTAAAAAATTGCTCCAATAGAGGTGGAAATCAAAACTACTCTAAAGGGCCTAATATTTTTGAAAGATTTCTTGCTTGAAATGCAAAATGATGTGTTTTGCCCAACTGTGTGTCGCTGGTCACCAGAGTTCTTATTTAGGAGGTGTGCCTTGATCTGAAGAGACGAAGATGAAAGGGCCTTGGCCTTAAATTTTCTCAGATAACAAATTAATCTATCTTAAATTTTGTATTAGTCAGAAGGGTATTTTAAGGAAAAAATTTTTATCTTGATCTTTACAAAAAGGCTGCAAACGCTTTATAAAAAAGGACGAATGGAGTAGTAGTCTTAGAATTTTAGGATTTACCTAAACTTTTCTCGCAGCCTCTTTGAACTTACAGACCTTTCTACGTTAAATTTCTTTTCTTCCTTCTACTTCAACATCCAGTTACTTAGGGTAACTTCTCTTTTCACCTTCCAGGATTTTACTGAGTGAGTTTTCTTCTCTTTTCCTTTGAAAAATTTCATCTTTTTGAGTTTTTTTGCCGGCAACCGAGATGTCAATTTCAACGTCTTCTGCATCTGACACTTCTTATCTCCATCTTGGATAAATAGCTCCTTCCTATTCTTCTATTGACTCGGAGAATGCGGTTTTCAATTTGAGACATGTTTCTATCATAGCCCCTTCTGTTAGGAGCCAAACCCTTGTGCTTTCTAACATTGAAGCTCATTCTATGCCCCCTAATCTTGACCCCTATGATATTTTTAACATCATCGGGGATTTGGGGCTGGGGAAAGGTGAGATAGCTACCGTGGAGGATGAGCGCCCCTATAGTAGGCAAGAAGGATGCATAATCCTTCATCTTTCTAGCGTCATGGGAGGCATCCTCATTCCTTTCCTTCACCCCTTATTTATAGACATTGCCCACTTCAGGGATTTTCCCTTGGCCCAGCTTGTTCAAAATTCCCTTCGGATTGTGGTTGCTTTTATAGCAGCCTATCACTTGTGTAGAGTTCTTGTCTCTCTGGAGCTCTTTAGGAGTTTTTATAAGTTGGATGTCTCCTCGACCTCCAAATCTTCCATAGGGTATCTCCAGTTCAACTCTAGGCACAAGCTAGTAGATCCTTTTCATTCCTCAGCAGGGGAATGGAAAAACTATTTCTTTTTTGTTCATCTTCCAAGTCGTTTAGTTCGATCTAAGCCCTACCCGAATTGGAACCTAAACCGTTCATTCTCCTATGAGCTCCTTGTCATATCCGATGACCAAATCGAGTATAGGGATTTCTTACTTGATCTGGCCAGGTCTAATAGAGCCAAAGTTGGGTGTCCTACCCCAATCTGGCCTAAAACTTTCCTTCGACCAGCTAGGCTCACAGCTCGACCTCTCTTCGGTTAGGGGAGCTTTGCGGATATCCCCCTCTGGTGGGAAGCTTTACTGTCCTTAATTGATTTTTGACTTTATTTGCTCGTGATTTTATACTGACACTTCTTTTTCTCTGTCTTGGCAGAAATCAAGACCACATCTTGGATTTTTTGTTCTGCACCTTCTCAAGCTCCTTCTAGTGAAGCTTAGGGCACCACTAGTGCCACTTCTGCTACAGCCCCTGCTATAAACACTGGGGTAGAGGGAGAATTTAGGGGCTGCTGGGATGAATTCATTTGACAGGCCTATCAAGATTCAACTGCTAAGGGAAAGGCTCCCGTGACCTCGAAGTCCAAACTTGCATTTATGGGCTACGCCACTGAGAAGGTTGTAGACACTTTTTAAAGGTTGGGAGTTGCTACCCTGGTCTCTCATTCCACTGAGGAGACTGTAAGATGGTTCCCTGATCTCGCAATGGGGGCCTATGACTCTTTACTCCAATGGCTGCATTCTCAATCCTTTCTGATGGAGTGCGCTAATTCAGTTGACCAAGAGATCTGCTGGCAACTGTCTAAGGAAATTGATAGATTTGATGCTTCCCTTCACACTGCAGTGAGTCCCTGCCACCTTCTGTGAGTTTGCAATTGGTCCTACCTCATTTTGGTTTTGACAATGACCACTTTTCTTTCTTTTTTGTAGAGCCACATTCTCCTTGGAGAGCTCTTGAGGAGGTAGGTCGAGAAGGCCAAAGAGGATAAAGAGTTTGCCTCTCTCATTTCAGAGCTCCAGGGCGTTAAGGCTCGCATGGAGGAGGTAGATCGAGAAGGCCAAAGAGGATAAAGAGTTTGCCTTTCTCATTTCAGAGCTCCAGGACGTTAAGGCTATCCTGGAAAAGGAGAACACCAAGATTGCGGCTTCTACTAGGGAGGCCCACACCTATGCTGATAAATCAGCCAAACTCCTTTCTGAGTGCAAGAAAGATGTTGATGAAAATAGAGCCAACAACTAGGCCATGTCTGAGGTTCTGGATTAGGCTCACAAGAGGATTTCTGAGCAAATTAACTCCGGCACCTTGCAGAAGGAGCACACTAAAGAGCTTCAAGCCAAACTGGAGAAGTTCTAGGGCCTTTATGATGAAGATGACAGCCTCTCTATGAAAAAGCTCATGGAGGTTCCTGCCTTTCAGGTGTATGTTGAAAACTTGATGAAGCTTCAAGTGATGGGGCAACGTTGAGATGATTGACGACCTCAAGAAATCCTACCTCGAGATGGAGACTAACTCTAAATATGATGCTACACTCTATCATACAAAATCTCTCACTCCTCTTCCTTGGCATCAAGAGGATCTGGATTAAACTTCTCTAGAAGAGATTGTTACTGCTGAGGTCTTGGCTCAGGTTAGCCAAGCTAATGAGGGCCCTGCAGGGAAGGTAAAGAAGCTAGTAGAGGTAGCCCTAGAGGTCGGGGTTACAGAGAGAGAGGTCTTGGATGTCACTCCCCAGGCCATGATATCTCCCGAAGGTATTCCCATGTTTTGCAGTGTTGACTCATTTCGGGAAATTTATCCTCGCCCCATGCGTATTTATTTTGGAATAGGTATTTAACCTTTTCCAGGACACTTGCCATTTTTTATGTAGCCTTTTTATTTGACCACATTTCCTTCTGCTTTGTAGGTCCTTCCATTGCTACTAAAGCAGAAGGAGCTACTGAAAAGAGGACTCCCCCAAGCGGTTTTGGCCCAATCAAGATCCCAGAGGATGGGGATGATGAGAATGATGTTCCCCTTATCCAGAGGCAGCAAAGAGGCAAACCTGGGGATGCTTTGCTACACAATTAGGGTCTTTCATCTCCTCTTTCTTCCAATGCTTTGAATATTTAACCTTTTAAGTTTCTACATTGTACTGCATATCTCAGAGGTCTGTTTGTGGCCTCTATTCTTATATCAGCTTTATTCCTTTGCTAAGTATTCTGTCTTTGCTTTTGGCATTTTGAACTTGAGGCAAACTAAACTTGAGGTAAATAATACAAAGTGAAATATTGATAAGCTTTAAAAACCAACGAACTTATCTTTTATTCCTGCCTTGCGCAAACTAAACCGAGGTGATTTGCTAAGGTCTTATTACATTTCAGCGAGGTCCTTTAGGTTTGTGTTAAGCTGAATTGATGAGTCTGTGAGGTCTACAATATTTGAGTAGCTTTCAGCATAGAATTTGTTTAGAAGGCAGATGTTCCAAGGTCTCAGGAGTTGTCTTCCTTCGAGATCAGCGAGCACTTATCGTTCCCTCCTTTGTGAATTTCTTGGACTATATAAGGTCCTTCCCAGCATTTTTGCAGCTTGGTTAGTAGGCCCTGCTTGCCAACATCTGACCTTTTGAGGACCATTTCTCCAATTGTGAAATGTCTTGTTTTCACTCTTTTGTTGAAAAAATTTGTGACCTGCCTTATGTACATCCTATCAACTTCCATTGCTTTGTTTTTTAAATCTTCAAGGAGGTCGAGGTTTGCCCTTCTCTCGCCCACTTTTAAGACTGAAATATATTCAGTCAGTCTTATTGACTTCAAGCCGACCTCGACTGGTGTCACAGCCTCTGCACCAAAGCATCAGTTGAATGGTGCTTCCTCAGTAGCTTTTCTAGGTGTTGTTTTTTATGCCCATAGAATGCTTGGAATTTCATCTTTCCAAGCAGGTTTGCTCCCTTATTTTCTTGAGCCCTTCCAAGATGGTCTTGTTTGTGACCTCAACAAGCCTATCAGCTTGGGGATGAGCTATCGAGGTCAGCCTCTGCTCAATGTTCAAATTCTCGCAAAATGTTTTGAATGGGTATCCAATGAACTGTCTTCCATTGTTCGAAATTATAGCTCGAGGGATCCCGAACCTGCACACAATGTTTCTCTAGATAAAAGACTGGACTTTTGGTGATGAGATGGTTGCCATTGGCTCTGCTTCAACCCATCTAGTGAAGTACTCCACAACAACGATCAAGAAATGAACACCCCTCACTCCTTTCGGGAAGGATCCAAGAATGTCAATGCCCCAGTTATCAAAAGGTACTGATGCGTTGATGGATTGATAACTTGTTGGCAGTACTTGTGATTTGTTCTCATGCAACTGGCAGCTCGTGCATTTCTGTATGTTCTTCTCAATGTCTAAAACCATTGAAGGCTAGTAATACCCCGTTCTTAGTATCTTCTTGGCCATGGTCTTTGCTCCTATGTGTAATCCACATATTCCACTATGTACCACTTCAATGATGCATTGGCCCTCTCCTTGACATAGACATTTGAGTAATGACCAAGTATATAACCTCCTATATACCTCGTCATCTCCTATTAGGACGTAGCGAGGTGACCATTTTCGCACTTGGCAAGCTTCTTTTGGGTCTTGTGGGAGGTTACCATCTTTGAGGAATTTGTAAATTGGATATCTCCAACCTGCCTGATCCTCTATAACCAAGCTCTCATCTTGGTTTATGCTCGGAGAGTGCAACTATTCCACTAGTAGCTCTGCATTAGTCCCGACTATTTCCCAGTAGACTTTGGATAGTGCATCTGCCTCCGCATTTTGTTCTCTAGGTATCTGCTCAATGAGGAAATGCTCAAGCTTAGATGTGATATCCCTTACACTTCTGAGGTATTTGATCATGTTGTCCTCTCTAGCTTCTTATTCTCCAGCGACCTGCCTGGCTATGACCTACGAATCAGTTTTAACATGCAATTTCTACACTTTGAGAGCTCTAACAAGTCCTAGGCCTGCTAAGACAGCTTCATATTCGGATTCATTATTCAAGGTTGGGAAGTGGTACTTCATAAAGTAAGGGATTCTCACTCCCTCAAGGCTGATAAGTACTATTCCCGCACTTGAATTTTCTCTTTCTGTGGACCCATATTTGTACATTGTCTAGACGTTACTTTCATAGAGCTCCAGTGGACCCCTTGTGCATTCTTCTAAAAAGGCTGGGAGAGCCTGAGCTTTGATTGCTTTCCTTGGCTCAAATTGAATTTGATATCCCGAGAGCTTGAGTGACCACTTCATTGTCCTGCCCGACTGCTCAGGCTTAGCTAGAGCTTATTTTAGCGATAGAGTGGTTAATACTCTTATCAAGTAAGCTTCAAAATATGGATTTAATTTCCTCGAGGTAATAATAATGAGGTATAAGAATTTTTCAAGGTTCGAATATCTAGTTTTTGGACTACTGAGCAATCAACTCACATAATAAACAGGGAATCGTTGTCCTGACCTTTCCACCAACACCACTGAGACTTCTTTCTCAGTCGCAATAAAATACATCTAGATTTCCTTTCCTAACCTCGAAGAGACAAGTTGGGGGGGCTACCCCAAGCAGTCCCTCAACTTGATGAACGCTGCTTGGGAGTCCTTGGTCCACTGGAAGTCCTTTGGCTTCTTTATGACATCATAGAATTTTTCTCCCTTGTCCGCCATTTTGCTGATGAAGAGCCCCAGTGTTACCATCTTTCCTGCTAGACTCTAGACCTCCTTGATGTTTCTGGGAAGTTGTCCAAATTAGCATCAATGCCTCTTTCGAAGATCATGAAGCTTAGGAATTTACCTGTTGAAACTCCGAAGGTGCATTTTTCTATATTGAGCTTCATGTGGGTAGCCTTGAGGGTCTAGAAAGTCTCCCTGATGTCTTCAATGAAATCTTCAGAGGTCCTGGACTTGATTGCTATGTCATCCACATAGACCTCTATGTTCCTTCCAAGCTGGTTTTTGAACGCCTTATACATAGCTCCCTAGAATTCTGCTCCTACGTTCTTCAGGCCGAACGAAATTTTAGTGTAGCAGTAGGTCCCAATCTCTGTGATGAACAAGGTGTTTTCCATGTCTTCCACTGCCATTGGGATTTGGTGGTACCCTTTTTATGCATCCATTAAGCATAATCACGGATAGGCTTTTGAGTCCACCATTTGGTCTATACTTGGAAGTGGATAGGAGTCTTTCTGGCAAAATTTGTTTAGTGTGGTGAAGTCCACAAACATCCTCCAAGTCCCTTCTTTCTTTTGAACGACAACTGGGTTGGCTAGCCATTCTGGGTATACCACTTCTTTCAAAATTCTTGCATCAATAAGGGTTAGGACTTCTCGAGCTATGACTTCGCTTTGCTCGAGGGCAAAGGTCCTCTTCTTTCTCTTTATCGACTTGACCCCTGGTTTGAGTCCAACCCTGTTTTTAGCAATCTTTCAGTCTACTCCCTTGAGGTCTCTAGGTTGCTTAGCAAAGACCTTCAGATACTCTTGAAGAGAATCAACCAATTTCCCTTTGATTTTAGGAGGTAATACTTCTCCTACTTTTATCCCTTTCTCAGGGAATCCCAGGTTAAGGAACACCTTCTCTCCTCTGCCAGTTACCTGGATTCTGTAATCATCATTCCCTTTCTGGAGGTCGATGCAGTTCTCCTTCTCGAGCTCGGGCAAGCTCTCTTTGTTACCTTCAGTAATGTAACATTCTGCGGCAAGCTGTTTTCCCCTTCTAAGACAATCTAAGTGTCTCTAACTTGGATTTTTATGCTGTAATTGAGTAGAGAAATGTTTTGCTCTCAGGTCCATGACCCCCCTTCTACTCAGGATTGCATTGTAAGTTCCAGGGGCATCAATTAACATCCAATCGATGACCTCAGTGACCTCTTGGCCACTTTCAAGGACTATCATTGGGACTCAAAGAATCTCATCATCATAGGTCGTGCTACGGTTCAAGCTGGTCAAAGCTATGTCTGACCTTATCAGTAAATCCTTGTCTATCCCCATCTAGTTGAATGCCTTAAGGTATAGGACATTCACAGCCCTTCCAGTGTCCACCAGTATTTTGTGGATCAAACAATCTCTGATCTAGAGGAACATTAAGAGGGGCTCTGAGTCTTCCCCTCGACCTCGCTTTGACCTTCTTTCAATAGCATTTATTTCAGCAATTGGAGCTGGTTGATTCTAAAGGGCTGCTGGAGATGGATTAGCAAGACCTGTGTTCCTTGCCAGGAACTCTTACAGATGGCCCTCCTTGATTAGCCTCTCAATCTAGCGCTTGAGGTCAAAACAATCCTCTTTGAGATGACCGTGGTCCTTGTGGTAGTGGCAGAACTTAATTGTGTCTCTTTTAGCCACTGGACTCTTGAGAGGTCTTCTAGAAGACCTCTCTTTTCCATGACCACCAAAATTTCGGCCCATAAGGTCTTCAAAGGAGAGGCCACGAGGTCGGGGATGATCTTTCTCTTCTTGTCTGAAGTTCCTCCCATTAAGTGGAGGTCCTTACTGTCCCTCTTTGAGGGCTGAGGGCTTTTTGGTCACCCTTTATTGTCTTTTTCAATGGCTGAGGCAAAGCCAGGGATCTTCTTTTGGACCGCTGTCTCCTCAGCCTAGATCAATTTTTCTAGGAGCTTCTACAACTCCTTGATGGTTTTTACTGGCCCCTCAACCTGAGGGCTACATACCCCCTTGCAAACCATATTTGAAGGCAATGATGTAGATGGCATCATTTTTCTGCTCAATCTCCACTGCTTCATCATTGAAGCGACTGTAGTAGCTTCTCGTACTCTCTCCAATGTTCTGCTTGATGTTGAAGAAGTCGTTGAGGTCTTTTTGGCACCTAGTGCTGCCCTGATAATTTTTCAAGAACAGCTCCTTCAACTGTGTCCAACTTGAGATGCGTGCTTCCAAAATGCCCTTGAACTAGGACTGTGCCTTTTTAATCAATGTTAACTGAAAGGCTCTGCATTTGACGTGGTCAGGGTAGTTGAACATCTCCATGTAAGATAAATATTCATTTATGTGCTGTAGTGGTTATCCTGTGGCATCATATTTTGCCTCCAAGTATGGGGCTTTGAATCCCAACGACATCCGAGTGGTCCGAATGTTGTGGACAAACAGTGAGGGCTCAGTAAGGTCCATATTGCTCTGCGACTCCTAATAGGCTAGGGGAGTTGCTCTTCTCAGTGGATTGGGGGCTGCCCGCCGAGCATTATCGCCTATCATTTTGATCAGGCTTCATTGAGTTGGCATCCTTACTCCAAGAGGAGTTCGTAGCGAGCTCCCTTGCTCTTCAGGACCAGCATCTTGCCTTTGACTTTGTGACATGGCTACTCAATTGAGCCTGTCTTTGAGGTCGTAACCTCTTCCATTGTTCGGGGTTTCCCTGAGGTTAGTCACAGGTTATGTTCTTGTCCGTTGTGACCTTTCTTGCTCTCAACCTATTTCCCATCCTTATTCGCCAGGATGGAGGTCATTCCTGGCTTCTGAAGACAGAGCTAGATCAAGTTGGGTGCACTCAGCTTGGCCTCGAGGTGCTCGTAAGTTTCTTCGGGAGGACACTGGATTACGTCCAGTGGACATGTAATCTCCCCTGCCGGAAATCCCTTCTAGGGCTACCACCATTCGTTCTAAGAGGTCCGCTGAAACTGATATTTGTGTTCTCCCAGATCTCTATGGCCTGGGGTTATCGCCATTGGCCATAGGATCTGGGTGCCCTTGCCCGGGCCTCTCTTGCACGAGTAGAGGGTTTGCTGGGACCCTCCAAGACGGACCAGACTATGATGGCCGCAATGGTTCCTGCTGAGCAGCCAAGGCTAGGCTATTGTTCTCCTCCAAGGACGGGGCTTCAGACACCATTTCGCTGATGCGAAGTTGCATCCTACCCCGGCACGATGGTTGGACTCATGTAGGTTGTGATTGAGTCATCAAGCTTTTTATTTATTTGTGTAGGAAGAAAGCTAGGCTTGTGGTCAACTTCCCACTGATGGCATACAAAATGATGGGGCTCAAAAGTGAACACCGGGTCATCCCAAAACCGTGATGACATCAGTCGCTACAACTGGAGAAAAAGTAGAGAAGGTCACCGAAGGTGGGCTGTGCCCAAGGAAGAGCTCTGATGCTTAAGTCATTATTCTGAGAGTAATCAGGTCTAATTAATTCTTAGAGAGACTATTCTCCTCCTCGTGGACTGTTAATGATTTGATTACATAAAGAAAATCAATGACCTCTCCGATTAGGGCTCTACTATTACGTGACAGTAGGCAATTAGGATAGTTGTAGGATCGTGTGAAATCCCACCAACTGCTCCCCAAATCATCGAGTTTCCCTTGATTGAGATATCTTGCCATTCACATCTCTATCTAGAGTTGCGAGCATGCTAAACGACCTCTAGACCAACTTCACAACCTACCCGTGGACATTGAGGGTCTCAGCTACCTCCTCTGGACGGTCGGGCTAAGTGGTAGTACGCTCATGGGAGATGTTAGGAGTCGTGCATATCTAGTCATGGCATGAAATATGTATAAGACGAATTGGGAGTTATCAGGTCTGGTGGTACCTCTCTTGAGCTCATTTAGGAGGTCGGTGGTAGCACGTCACTGCCAACCTATCCTTGTTGACTTCGTGAGTCTGACTTTTAGGTATTGAAGGTTTGGGCCTTATGCCCATTTTGGTTGACTTCTGTCCAACTCTTGCCCTTTTATGTTGACTTGTTTGGGACGTACCCCGTTATGCCCCATCAACTTACATCACAAGAGGTAACTATCAACTTTGAATCTTCCCTCATGAAATACTATCTGATTTACTCAACTAATGAGTGAATTTGATGTCTGTAATATTCAACCTTTCATGTAAATCAAGATAATAGTACTCATATAGTTCTCTGCCTAGAATTTCCTTTTGTTCTCACAATTGTGTTCATTTTGGCCTTGAACCATCTCGGATACAAGACTGCTTTAGAGAATTTAGTCTTAAAAATTCAAATATAAACGATCACATTTCTCACTCACATGGGTGATTTGTCATACTATTTCTGAGAATTATTAAGAGTTAAACAACTCAACCTTAACTCTCTTCAACAAGCACTTATTTCACCTTAAGGATAAGTTGGATCGAGTGCACCAAGAAATGCAATATGACTTAGCTGTCCCTTCGAACTTAAATTTTGGGATCTTTAGTCAGTAGGTAGGAATACCATCAAAACACTCCTTTTATGTTATCATAAAATATAAATAATCCTATAGAATAAACATGATTAGAATGAAGGCATCCTTAACAGTGGTCAGTGCCACCACACCATCCGACCGGGATTCTGGGCTAGCTTGACAGGGGTCAAGCTAAGGAAGCCCACCACCAGACCTTCAGCACATAGTCAAGTAGTCCTAACTCGTAAACAAGAGTATAGGATGATACGTGGCTCAATAACCAATTCACAAATGTCCTTAGGGCTTATGCTGAGGTTTATTTAGGACATAAATACATGGTCCCCAGGCAGCCAACATGATATCCATGTCGGTCGGACCAGTGGAGCAAAAGAAACAAATTCCTTGTCGCCATGGTGTTAGGTCTAGAAGGGACCACATCCAACAAGGACCACTCTCGTCTGAGGCCGGCAGTTGCCCACTAGGTTATAAATATCTTTTTTGAGAACAACTTCGTTAGGACGTCCTAATCCGTTCTTCTTCCCCTCTTCGTCTCTAATCGAAATTCTTAACTTGGGGGTCAGAGGTGATTCCGGGAGACGATCTCCTAGGCCATTTTCTCGTAGGTTGCCACATCATTGTCCAGAGAGGGAGAGTAAGAGATCTTCATCACCGTGTCATGACCAACCTAATTATTGGTTCGGTTACGGGGAAAATTCCCAAAGAATTTCCTGGATGATTTTTACTTGTAGATTTGTCTCTATTTCCATATAAAAACTTCATCTCCATCTTCTTCGCCTTTAAGAAATCATCATGGATAGGAACAAGGGTAAAAGAGTGACAATCTTCAGGGAGACAACACTCGCCAGAGGAACAGTTGTGACTCTTGGAACTATCCAAAAGAAGGTCACGAACTACTTGACCCCAATGATAATCAGGTAACCAAAGACATGTTGGCGAAAATGACCTGAGAAGATGGTTGAGCTTTGGTGAGAGTCAGGGAAATCCCATTCCCTACCCCGAGAACAAACCAAGATCCAACAGTTGGAGGAAGAACTTTGACTGGCAAGGATGTAAAATCAACTCTTGTGGACTGGGCCTCCATGAATGATCAACTAGTTACGAGGGGTCAATCTTTACCACCTCCATTTCTTGTCCCGATCACTTCTCGAGTACCACCAAGGAGGTCCTAGATAACTAGATAGCACACCCATGTCTTTGGAGAAGCATGAAACCAGAGAAGGGTGACCCTTAGAAGGAGGCAAATGACATAGGATAGCACCTTCACAAAGCACGGTGGGCAAGCTAAGAGACCCCTAATATTATGATACTAGTGGGAACAGTCGAGATGGTAGGAGCAGAAAGGAGGAAGGAGCCCATTGCTCCCATTGAAGAAGGGAATCCATCTTGGAGAAGAGAAAGAGATCTCAGAGTAGATCTAGGCCACCCAAGAGGCGGGCTATGTACTATATATATAAACCAATGGAAATGGAACCATTTCTTGAAAAGAATCTTAGACTTTTATTCTTGCTTGATTTATATTTTTTCAATTACATTTTAATTATGATATATGAGTTTTGATAACATTATGGACAAATTTAAACAAGAGAGGTTTAAAATTTTAGAGAATTTCCCTAAAAAAATTTTAGAGAATTTTCCTTAGAAACTTTGTATAGTTTAGTCTCTGTTTTCAGATATCATTTTGGGTGATCAATTCTTATCCAATCAGGCCAAACCTGAAATCAATGGAAAGTTCTTTCTTATTAGAATAAGATGGATGAAATAGTTTTTGGAGAATTACGGAAAAAATAGTTGGAATGTTCCCTTCAAAACTTACTTCCCGAAATGACCAAAATGCCTCTTAATCTTCATGATTTCTCCACCTAACCTCTACTCAACCTATACAAATTCTTGGACCTCAAGAATCCATTAATTTCCTTTTCAATCTTGAATATATTTTTTTAAAAAAAAATATATATATATCATTAGGTGGTGCAAAATTACACCAACATTTTGACACAAACCATCACCATTTTGCAACATCGAGTAGAACACCATGTAGCTCCACTTTTCCCATTTAAATTTCGCCCTCATAAGTGATGGGGTCGAAAATGGACTCTGGGTCACCCCACAGATCCTGATGGAACTCCACCGTCAGCAGCCTGAGAAAATGAGAAAAAGGGTCACCGGAGAGGGCTGTTGCCCAGGGCAGAGTTCCGATGCCTAAGTTGGTATTCTAATAGAGATAGTTGAAGATAAAGACTGTTCTCTGAAAGTTGTTCAAAACCTCTTCTTTTTTTTTTTTTCTCTTGGTCCCTAGACCTATTGTGTGTTTTGATTAAGTAGTAAAAAGAGAAAGTTTGTTACCTCCTGGATCGCACCCCTGCATTACGTAACTATAGGTAATTAAGATAACTGTGGGATTCCATTGAATCCCACCAATTGCTCCTAGAATCATGGAGTTTCCTTGGGACGACAAATCTTGCCATTCACGTCTCTACTTGAGAGTCACGAGCTAGCTAACCTACCTTCAGACCAACTTCACAATCCCCCCATGGATGTTGAGTATCTCGAATATCTCTTCTAATGAGGTCGAGCCAAGTAGTCCTTGGCTAGTGGGGAGTGATTTGGAGTCGCGCACCATTGGTCATGGCATGGAAGATTTATAAGGCGAGTTGGGAGTTATCAGGCCGTGGGTCGAGCTCTGGTTGTACCCCTCTCTCGCTCATCCGGGAGGTCGGTAACCTCTAGGTCCATGATCTGGGGGGTCGACAGTAGCAAGTCACTACCCACCTCTCCTTGTTGACTCAGTGCATCAGGCTTTTTGGTATTGAGGGCATGGGACCTTTGGACCATTCGGGGTTGACTTTCGTCCGGGTGATGGAGATCAAGGAGCATACATGGCATGGGAGAATTTATACAGGAAAGCTCATTAGACCGTCTCTAGTAGCCCAATCAAGTTCCAGCCCATTCCGAGACAATTGGTCTGACCCGCATCCCAAGGTAGAAGGTCCAAATCAGTCCAGATTAGGCCCGTTTTCCTTGAAGTTGCTTGGACCTTTGTGGGCTCCCTGGCATGGGCTTGGTCGGTGTAATCTGGTGGTACAAACTACCTTGTCCATCTTGGACGATGTCCTCATCACTCTCCCCGTCCTCTGGAAAGCATGTCCTCAAGCTAGAATTCTCACCTGCAGAAGGGATTGGATGACAGACATTAAAGATATCAGAGATAAACATATCATTCGGCAACTCAACCCTGCAGGCGTTGTCGCCAAATTTCTCCAACACTTGACAAGGTCCAATCCTCTTCGGTTTGAGCTTGGTGTAAGATCCTTGCGGAGACCTTTCTCGTGGTAGATAGACACATAACAGATCACCAACTTCAAAAGATTGATGGCGTCAGCTCTAATCAGCTCTCGCCTTGTACTTGGCATAACTCTACTCAAGTCTAGCCTTCACAATAGTGTGTAAATCTCATAAACCAACCACTTATCCATCCACCTTCTTGCTCGGCCTCTCTGTTCCATCGATAGGGAGAAGGTCAAGCGGACCTCTCGGTAGAAACCCAGACAACACTTGGAATGGCGCGAACCCTGTGGATCGATAAACCGACAAATTAAATTCAAATTCAATTTTCGGTAAGCAAAGATCCCAACTTCTGAATTCATGGACATTTGTAGGTAACAAATTCCAAAGACTTCGGTTGACAACCTCAGTTTGCCCGTCAGTTTGGGGATGATATGGGTTGCTGAATTTCTGTTTCGTGCCAAGTTTCTTCCACAACTCTCGCCAAAAATGCCCCATAAACTTGCTATCCCTATCCGAAACTATCGACGATGGCAGCCCATAGTGTCGAACAACCCTAGGAAAATATAGATCAACCACCTTAGTTGCATCTAACATTGTCTTGCATTTTGGTAAATCGATCAACAACCACCATTATTGAATCCAGCCCCTTCACTGTCCGTGGCAATCCTACTGCAAAATACATGGAGACATTCTTCCACGGCTCATCCGATATTGGCAACGGAATGTATAGTCCCTGATTTGTATCTGTCCCCTTCGCCTCTTAACAGACACAACACCTCCTTACATATGTCTTGACATCTCTATCAAGTCCTAGCCAATAAAACCTCTAATGCACTAGCCAAGCAGTTTTATCCCAGTCAAAATGTCCCCGATTATGCAATTCCTGTATAATCAACATGGTTAGAGAAGTATATGGGATGCACAAACAATTACCTTTGAACAAAAACCCATCATGAAGGACATAATCTGTTCGGCTTCCACTCTCAACTTTAGCTACAATACCTCCAAAATGCTCATGTGCTCGAACATCCTCCTTCACGCTCGCAAAGTCCAAAGTTTACACGTGCATTGCTGTAATCAACAAGCTCCTTCTGCTTAAGGCATCAGCTACCTTGTTCATTGTACCAAATTTATGACGAATACTAAAGCTCTATTCCTGCAAAGCACTTACCCACTTTGTGTGTCTCGTGCTCAGCTTGTGCTGTCCCTACAAATACTGTAGCGCCTAATGGTCAGAAAATAGCACAAATTCCCTCTATATCAGGTAATGTCGCCAATGCTGCAATGACTTCACAATGGCATGCAACTCGAGGTCATAAACTGAGTAGGTTAACTTCACCCCACTCAGTTTCTTATTGTAATATGCCACTGGCTTCCCCTCCTGACTCAGAACAGCTCCAATACCTGTCTTCGACGCATGACAGTCAACCTCAAATACCTTGTCAAAATTTGGCAATACCAACAAAGGAGCATGTGTCAACCAATCCTTCAAAACTTCGAAAACTTCCTATACCCTTTCTGTCCATTCGAATCTATCCTGTTTCAACAACTCCGTTAAGGTTGCAGCTACCTTGCTGTATCTCCTGACAAATCGCCTATAGAATCCTGAGAGGCCTAAGAAAGACCTCAACTCTGTCATGGTAGTAGGCGATGGCCAATTCACAACAACCTGCACTTTCCCTTCATCCAGCAAAATTCTATCTCTAGTCATCACATATCCCAAAAACACAAGTCTCTCAACCATCCACATGCATTTACTAGGGTTAGCAAACAACTTATGCTCATGCAAAACAGTAAAGACTTGTTCCAGATGCCCAACATGCTCAACAACAGACTTACTATATATCAGAATATAATCAAAGTATACCACAACAAAAGTACTAAGAAAAGGTCTCAAAACCTGGTTCATTACCTGCATGAAGGTACTTGGTGCATTTGTCAATCTGAATAGCATCACAAACCATTCGTACAACCCCTCCTTCACCTTGAAGGCTATCTTCCACTCATCACCCGACTTGATCCGAATCTGACGGTACCCACTCTTCAAATCAATCTTCGTGAATACAGTTGCTCCACTCAATTGATCAAGCATATCATCAAGCCTCGATATGAGGAACCGATACTTGATAGTAATCCAGTTAATTGCTCTACTGTCCACACACATCCACCACAAACCATCCTTCTTTGGTACCAATAACGCTGGCACCCCACATGGACTAATGCTCTCTCAAACAAATCAATTATCCAGAAGTTCCTGGACTTACCGTTTCAGCTCATCATGTTGTTATGGAGACATCCTATAATGTGCCTTATTCAGCAACATCGAGCCCGGAATCAAATCAATCATGTGTTGGATATCTCTCATTGGTGGCAACCCAGGCGGCAAGTCACTCGGAATCATATCCTGAAAACCGTCCAGCACCTTCCGCGGCTCCTCTGGCACCTTCGGCTGCTCCTGGCCGAAACTCTCGGATGTACTCACCAAGGCAAAACAGATATCCTCTACGTCTGTTCTCTCCTCAAACTCTCGGCTTGGTTGACAAATCACTACCTTCTGGCCGGTATTCTCCTGAAATGGCTTCAAGATCACTTTTCTCCCTTCCGACCTCAACATGTACATGTGAGTGTACCCGTTGTACACTGCTCGGTTATCAAACTGCCAAGGACGCCCCAAGATAAAATGTGTCGCCTCCATAGGAACCACATCAGCCTCTATCGAGGAGAGATGAACCTTGCAGCGCTTGCTGACTTGAATATGAACATCTCTATTCACCTAATCGAGCTTGCAGGGATGAGGATGGGGTATGGTTGCTAATTCCAATTTCTTCACAGCCTCTTCAGCAATCACATTCTCCCAACTACCAGAGTCGATAATCACCTTACACGTTTTCAAAACCACAAGGCACTTGGCTGAAAAATGTCACGGTGTCGCCAATCCTCACTCGTCCTGGGTGCTAAACACATCCTGCACATTACCAAACTATCACACTGGAACTCTTTGTTCCTCAAACTCCTTGTTCTCTTGGAAGTCTTTAACGTATTCCCCCTCTGTTTGTTCTTCCATGTAAAGCTCAGCTTGGGCCTTAGGACACTCACTGGCATAATGCCCTAAATTCTGACACCCATGACAGCGGATATTGACTCAATTACCGCCTGTTTTCTATAGGGAACCCGAAGCTACATTCAGGAATGGGGCTCTAGGCGGTGGTGGAACATTTGGTTGCTTCCCTACTAAAGGAGCAACCCTACTGCCTGAACTCTGTCTCGACCCTTGGCCTAGTATCAAATTTCCTCTGCCCTGAAACCCTCAGTTTCGCATGAACCTCTGCTCAACTGCCTGCACCTTCATGTGCGCTTCTCCTACACTATTCATGCTTTGAATAGACAATTCATCCCGTATTTTCAACTCAACCCGTGCAAATACATGGCTACTAACCTCGGTTCTACCTCTGCTAACCGATTTCTAGCCACTAGCTGATAGAATTCAGCTGTATATTCATCAACAGTACAACTTCCTTGTGTCAACCCATGCAGCTTTGCATATATTACGTATTACTGGTTTGGGGGCAAAAATTCTCGGTTCATTTCCTACTTTATGGCTGCCCACGAATCAATTAGCGGCCTTCCATCCATGTACTGCCTATAGTGCTGGGCATGCCACCAAGCCGCAGCTTTGTCTCTGAACCGAATTGTAACAAGTGGCGCTTGCTTATCCAAAGGTACCTCTTTCAGGTGGAAAACATCATCAACCTGCTGAGTCCACTCGATATATTTATCCGAATTCAACCCCCCTCGAAACTCTAGAATTTCGATCTAAAAACCATCAACCATCAACCCGAATTTACCTCCTGATGCTGCTTGCGGTCGACGTTCCCAGGTGGAACGATTTCTTTGTCGTGCGACTGCTCTTCCTGCGTTGACTCCATCATATCTCGAAGAGACGGTTCCTCGTTGTTTCGCTCCATTCTGAAAAATTTTTTGAAATCCTGACAAAATTTTCAAAATTCTGATACCAATAATGTTTAATTCGGCTAAACAGTAGAATTGATGAACAGTGATGGTGAATAGTAGTGGAACAGAATCGAATCAGTGGCGATCAAATACCTTGTGAACAGTAGTTGAACAGTGTCTATGAACAGTTTGACGGCAATAATTTCGGAAACTCAAACTTTGGATGATCTAAAATCAAGGCTCTGATACCAAGTTGTTGTAGGACGATTTTTCAATCGTCCGCAATTAATTGATAATAACCGAATAGGAAAAGAAAGAAACATGGGATGTTTTGCGTGATCACTCACGATTTTGGGATGTTTTGCGTGATCGCTCACGATTTTGCCCAAACTTGAATTGCAATTCAAAACCAAAAGTAAAAGAGAAGGAATTCGATTCCTGGAATAATGTCGAAAAACAAAGTTTGTTTTAAAACTAAGACAAAACAAAATATTTATAACCTAAATCTATCCTAAACCTAATCGGAATTAATTAAAAGAATCCT
>JAOXNR010044530.1:0-19119 GCA_028571225.1 Parsonsia alboflavescens | reverse complement strand
TTCTTGTACAAAGATCAATATTTCAAGTATAAGCATGGAAGTTTGAGGATGTGATGGAGATCCAATGCGAATCATACTAGCCGGTCCTATCACAAGAGCTAGAGCAAATAAGTTAAGGAAAGCATTAATCACATTTGCGCAAGGAAGAGAAGAAATGCTAGACTTTGCAACTTTGTTTGATGCACAACCATCAAGGAAGGCTGGACCAAGGAAAACGTTCAACATATGGATGATAGAGGACATCGAGGAGGAGTGATTAAGCAAGAAATCAAGTCATTTGATGCCTTGAAAGTGTGGCTGGATGAGCTGGACAGTTGGTGAAAAATTGCCAGAATTTTTTGATTTTTATCCTTTGTTTTGGCAGCCTAGTTATCTTGACTTTAGTTGGACTTTTCCACTTATTGTTAGTTGCTATCTTTATATTCTAAGCTAGCTTAAGAGGCCTACTTAAGTCCCTAATCATGTTTGTGGCTGAGTCTATAAATAGTCTTTTATTTGTATTGCATTAGAACATTTAACTTGACAAACACTTTTTAGAAATTTTATTGAATTCCAAATGGATTCAAATGGGTTACTTGACTGAAAGTTGCTAGGGCTCTTCAAGGGTTCTTAGTAAAACTTTAGGGTTTATCAATGCTTGGATAGGGTAATTGATTTAGGTTAAAGAAATTCAAATTAATAGATCATATTGAAAGATAATCATGATCATTAGTCATTAGCTTGAACTTGAATCTAATTACATTTAAATAAATCAAATAATACATGTAAACAGCGCTAAGTGAATATGAAAAAAGACGTAATACAATCAACAAAAAAATTCTTACTCATTAGTGCTAAAGTGAATATGAAGGCTACACTTTCTTAGCTAGCCCATACACATTTGATTCTGTTTGAGATAAAACAATGTAAATACAAGTAATATCAAATGTAAACACATGCTCATGCAAATGTAATAACTACTTGCGATTCTTGCATTTCTTCATCAAGTCCTTCATCAGACGACCCCACGTTGAAACTCTTTTCATAGTAGATTTGGAAAAAATGGAAAATATGGAAGAAACTAATATTAGTATAATTTACTTTAGTCAAACATTGTAAAATAAGAAAGACATTACCTTTCATGTAATTTAATGAAGTTTCTTTTGTTATGTGATTGCCCTTGAAGTCCGCATCCTTTACATAGCCTCAACGTTGAAGTTGCTTTCTCTTTTCATGATTTGAGCTCTTTCCCGTCCCTTAGCTCTTACAATTACAAGATGCACACACTCATGGTTTGTTTTGACATCTTGCTAACTGAATGTGAGATGAGATTTGTAGACAAGTTAAACCCTTTTTTTTTTTTTTCATGTATCACCTTCAACTCATTTAGCTAAAAAGATGAAGCTTCACTAGCTATAGATGCTTCCTCAACTACAATCGAGTAGTAATGGAAGAGACTCTCATGTCGTGAGATAAAAAACAATCCATTCGGAAATCGTAATTCTCCAACTTGTCATTCCCGTAGCCCAAGTCTTGCACTTTTTGTCCATCTTTCTAAATTGTAACAACTAGGCAAATGAATTACTTGCTTTTGACGAAAATACGTCAACATATGCCTACAAGGGAGTCTTTCAAACTTAAACACCTTTCAGGTGCAAGAAACCCTATCTGTCTTCTTGCTGTAGTGAATTACTCTACCAACTTCTGAAAAATCAGCCCTAGCCCTCTGTACAATGTAAATGGCAATTTTATCATCCTCAAATGTGCAATTTATAGTGTATGCACCAATTTCAAACATTTCCATTTGAGAGCATATGGAGTTGTGTATGGTGTAAATATCCATCATTTGTCGTTCCAATAGAAAAGAGGATTTAAGCTTTGATATCTCATTTACATCAACGTGATCTGCAAGTGTCTTTGATGTCTAAGCTCTATTAAAACGTGATAAGAAACCAATCATAGAATTCCTCTTGTTGATATACTTCTTGAAAAATGCATATGCACTTTCAGCTCGTTGACTACTGCTCATTCTAGCATTGAAATACTTGTTCATATTAGCAAGAACCCACTTCAGACGAATTTCATATAAATCTACCAACCATTTGTTACTTCCCAGTCTAGTATCTTTCATCAAATCAGCCCACATACTTTCAAATACTTCTACAGCCTCGCTATCAAATATAATGCTCTTAAACTGTTTTTAGCTGTCATGGTATAGTATTGAGTCAAGTTTATTAGAAAACTTATTCAAAATATACTATATACAGTACCGATGAACACTCGAAGGAAAGACTTGTGTTATAGCCTTGGTCATTGTAGGATCTTGATTTATAATGATGGTTATAGGTGCACCTTTTGTTGTCGCGTCTAACAATTTATTGAATAACCAAATGAAGGATTCAGATTTCTCATCACTCAAGAACAGATAAGCAAAAATAATGGTCTGCCCATGATGATTTACTCCTGTAATAGGAGTACAAATTATACCATACCTATTTGTGTTATATGTTGTATCAAAAACTGTCACATCTCCAAAAGTGTCATAAGATTGCCTCCCAAGTGGATCGGCAAAAAAGCATTGAACCAACCTATTAGCTTCATCAACTTCACACTCGAAGAAAAAAGAATCATTTTTTCCCTTCTCCTTTGTAAAAAATTCTAACAAATTTTCAACATCTAAGTTTTTTTCCTTATCTTCCACTTGTGTTCTGTAGTTACAAAAATCTTTTTCAATATAGCCCATATATTCAGAACCGTCAAATTCAATTTCCATAATCCGAATTTGTTGGCATGTTGGTAAATTTGCCTTTCAAAGCTGCAAATGTAATGTTTTCTTTGCAGTTGACACTATTCTTTGAGAACGTAGAAGATGTACCTTCGAGGGAGTAGCGAGATTGCGAGAGCATGATTATGCTCTTCAACAAATGATCTAATAATCCAATTTGGACCTATCCGTCTTTTAACTATAGTAAGCTTTGCTTTACAATCAGCACGAACTACGGATCGATTCCTTTCATACCATCGTTTTGGAGAATCTGGAAATTTTTTATAATGGCAGAACACACAAATTTCTTCCATATCATTTTTCTTAAGTCGGATTTATACTTGCTATGACTAGACCTTGCACTGAATCCACACTCCCGTGCATATGCATTGTAGAAATCGAAAGCTTCTTCAGTTGTAGCAAACTCTTGATTTTTTTTTTTTGGCATATATTTATTTGCGACTGCAAGACTGAATGCTTGAGATGATGATGCATTTTCTTCCATTTTTAAAGAAACACATATTCCTAGGCCCAAGACAAAAATTGATGTTTAGATGAATAGTATAATTTTATGTGGAAAAAACGTAATGTGCAAAAACTGTTGCCTAAATAGAGGATTCTTAGTGTTAATCTTGGATAAAATTTGAATAGGTTTTACTAGATTTTGGCTAACTATAACCATTTATTAAGGAAACAGAGCAGTACAACCCAACAATTGAACATATAAGGAACTTAAAACAAGGACCCAGCAATAAATTCCACAATTTTCTAGTGGCGAAAATGACATTTTCCAGAAATCTCATCCTTTAGTTTCCACATGTTCAAGTTTGGGAAAATTTCCAATTGAATTTAAAACCTTCTTTTCTTGCCCTACCTTTAGGAATCTTAAAACCTTAGGTTCCCTGTAGTTCGAAGATAGTGAAGAGTTAGAAGAAGTGATAGACAAGCATATGTAGCTGAAGAAGATCAACTGGAATCAAGAAATATTAGCCCAAATTTTTAATCTCTATCCACTGATTATTGCTAAAATGGGAAAATATTTTAAAGCTATAATTTTTGATAGAAATGTTCGAACGATTCAACAATCCAACACAAACGTAAAATTAGAAAGAAAACGCACCCCCCCCCCCCTCCTCCCTCAAGATTCGAGCTTGACAGTCTAAACCTATAATTTTTGAACTCAATAATGTGTGAAATGGTACACAAACAGATCGTCACTCTCCTTTCCACTCCTTGAAGCTTCTGGTTCTGGCATTGAGGTTGGGTGCGAAAGGAATGCGGCAGCTCCTGTTGATGGTGCCAGAGGAGGTTGTACGGGAATCATCTTTTCTTGTGGAAGAAATCGTTGCTCAATTGCAAAGGATTTGGGTTTTAGTCTGATTTTTTTTTTTTTTTCTATTTTTACGGATTGCCGAAACAATGTTGTTTCACCAATGGCATTTTGAAAAGATACACCAGCTTCTTTTTCCCGTTAGTCGCAAGTGGTACTGTATGTGAAATTGCACACAGTAATCTTTCTTATATATATAGCCATTATTACTTCTTATAGGATTATGGAGGAGCTCATCAATCATCATCACTCCAGTGCCCAAGTCAAAAAACATTACCTGTAATTATTATTATTATTTGCATTGTAGATTTTAAATCCTAAATCCAAAAAACTAGAAAACATACCCCGGCCCAGCTCATGTGGATAATTTACTAATCATCCTCATGAAAAGATATCTTCTTCCACAAACTTATAAAAGAATTCAATTCACAAAAAATATAATTCATAAGAATATTTGATCCAATGCTTATGTTCTTTGGTAAATAAAAATTAAATTATGATTAAAACGCTACTAAATAATTTTCTCACATTATTATTTACAATAACAAAATATTAAGAGAGCTATTTTTTATGCTTAAGTTCCTCTTTGGCGCCCAACCAACCTTTAGAGAAGAATGATTGATATATTAATTTGCTATCTTATAATATTCAAAAACGTTGTGGATTACTACTATTTTTCATACTTATGATCCTCTTCAGAAAAAAAATTTAGAAAAATATTAATTGGGCCATTTGAATTTTAGAAATACATTAAGAGACATTGAGTGCGGAACATAGCAAGTACTATGTAAACATACGAATCTAATTAATGAGACACAACAAGAGGGAGGGAAAGAGGGAACAAAATGCCGGTCTAAAGGCTTTAATACTTTATATAATTTTTCTTCATTTTCATGAAGGGGTCTGTCTATATAGTTCGTACCTACAAGTAGTATCTTCTGCAGGGCAACATTGCAAAACGATCCCAAAGAACAAACCCAGCAGCTGCATTATTGGACTGGTTAAGAAGTATCTGCAGTTCTTCTCCAAGTGTTAATCTGTGCCTCTCCAGATTCAGTCGTTTTCCTTTCTGGCTTCCTGTTCCACTTCTCAAGTTTTCTGTCAGGACAATTTTGATATATGCCCTTCTTTGCTGCAGTTGTAGCATAGTTTCTTTCCCTCGTTTTTCTTCACTTCAATTCTGTTTTCTGCCTTTGTATCAGCTGCCGCTTTAGCAGTGTTGATAGGATTTTCTTTCTTCCGCTGATTGCGTGACTCTTCCTCGTTTTTCAGAAGATGGAGTAACATATTGAGAGGTAAAAAATCATGATACATCAATTTGGCACGATATTCCTTCCAAGAAGGTGGAAGCTTGGAAATGATAACACTTACGTGCAAGTTTTCATCAATCCAAATGCCTGATGTGGTGATTGCGTTTGCAATGCAATTCAGTTCTTGAATCTGCCGAACAACAGATACACCATCAGCCATTTGGAACTGGATGTACTTGTTGACCTCAGACCTCAGTGTTCCAAAATCCTCCGAATAAACTGATTTAAGTTCTTCCCACAGTTCTTTGGCATTGAAACTCTTCTTTGAGTATTGCTCAAAAAGATTATCAGAAAGAGAGTTCAAAATGCTGTGCCGGCATATGTACTCATCATCCATCCATTTCTTAGCAGATTTTTCAGCTTGCGCATTTTCCTCAGAGTTTGCACCATCCCTGGGAATGCTGGGACAATAATTCTTGAGCACATAGGCAACGTTTAATTGCTTCAGGAAAAACTCCATCTGATGCATCCAACAATGGTAATTTTTCCCATTAAAACGAGTGGCCATGATGGGAACAAGGCTTTGCATGGAACTAGCAACTTGATTATCAGGTACATGCCCTTGAGGAGAAGTAGCAGAAGGCGAAGTACAAGTATTTCTGTGTGGTTGGAGTCTCTCAACTTCAATTTGATGTGCAGAGCTTGTAATAACGGGGGAGCCATTTGAAGTCAATCCATCATATTTCCTCTTCCTGGTAGTATCAATTTGGTTGTCAACATCATTGACAGGATTTGGTATATCTGAGTCCATATTTTGCACAATTGCCATAGATCCTTGAAGATCACAATCCTCCACTGCTACTGACCTAAACAATTCATCAGTTAGTTCCAAAGTGTGCTTTCCAACACATGTTTAAGCCCATATCAAAACCTCATACAGATTGAACCATAAGCATTGTTGGTTAAATTAATTATAGCATCAAACTGGAGGGAGGGGAAGGAGACAAAACAAAATCCTTATCTGTATCAGAATCAACTATCTATGCATCATACCCTAGACAAAAGATGTAAATTTTAAAAATTATAGTCAACAAAGAATACAGGAATACCTTACCTCATTATCCTTGATTGCATCCTTACAATAGCTTCCTCTATGGCAGAGAAACTAACCCGAACACATGCCCATTGTCTACCCGTCAAGGTAATTCCTAGATTCAATTTACAGAGTTATTTTCAAACAAAATGCTTCAAAGACCATAGTTCACAAAACAAAATACAAAGTTCCTAAGCCAGTAACTTCAGCTGTTAACATTAAAGATCTTCATTTCTGATTATGAGCAAGCAGAAGATTGAGGAACACAGTGATTCACATAGAAGTGAAGTAGAGACGGATATTTAAGAAGGCCTTTGCTAAACAGATGCTCAAAATGATATTGAAACCATGTATGCATCTTTGATTTGGGTTGCCGGTGAAGCAGGAAAGTTATAACAATAGGGTGAAAAATCCACGAAACACTCAATAAGTAAAGAGTTAATATCTTATAAGTATACTAAAAAAAAGAGAGAAATGAGTAGAATATCACACGACTTCGAATGCGACAGATAATTCTTAGCCTGTCTTCTGCCTCTCCTCCTTGAAAATCCCATATTTATGGGGTGCAGAAAGCTGAGCACCTCAAAAAAAGCTGGCTCAACTTAATCTTCTTAATCAAGCTCTAACTGAGCTTAAGCAACCTGATGATCTGAAATTGAAGAAAAGTACTTGTGTGCAAGCTTAAGGTCTTTAGCATTAGTTCATGTACTTACGATAAGTTTAATGAAAATTGAATCTAGCTTGAGCTAAAGCAAGAGAATGCCTATTTAGAGCCATGAATTTACTAGTGGCAAAGAATTCTAGCTAGACAACATGAAATCACTCAAGGTCAAGCATATTAAAGACCGGCTCAGATCCATAAGATTCAAAGGTCAACTTGATTTGCACCTCACAGCAGTCCATAAATCTTAAATCTATAGGGGTGACTGGGCATATATACATACATAGAGAAATGTGTATCAGCATGTGTGTGTCAATTAACAAGCTTTTTTCACAGTGTGACATTCAGCACTGCAGAAGTATTTCAGCCATTGTAGTGCACATCAATTGAAAGGTTGTGCTACTAAGTTGAAATTATAATTAAGATTTAAACTTTCAACAGAGACTTAAAGATTAGAGGGATGACAAACAGCAGATTCTCTATTAACATAAAAATCATATAAATCCTCCTTGAAATTAGATTTGCTAAGCAGAATACAAGTGAATCCCAAGATCAAGATAACAAACAAATTGCTAGATATACCTCTACCAGAAGGTAATTGCTTTCCATCCTTTTCATGGTAATCTCGAATCGAAACAAATGTCTTCCCATTTCTGGCATTATGAATGGCCACATTCCTCTTGTTTGATAACTACAGAAACAAGTAGATTGCAGTTTTTGAGGAAAGAGGAAACACCCATTCAAGAGTGGAGAGCAACCAAAGTATACATTTCCTCATAGCAGATATTTCACCATGTAATTATTGTTTTCTGGGATAATATATTGAATGTAACATACTTAATATAATATTCTCCTTCCTTCCCTGGTTCAAGTCATGTTTATTTGGAATCTACAAGTAGAAAGTTTTGTGCAGTTTCTTACTTTATTTTATTTTATTTTATTTTGAGAATAGTCTGCACAATATATATTAAATGCATAGGTCTTCCCCAAGCAGAAAGTACAAAAAGGAGGAGCATTGGTAAACCAGGAACACTCCTGAACAAGATAACGACCCAAATGAACTCAGATATTGAGTGAAAAACGATACACTAGGAGCAAGGAAAAAGCAGAAAACCCCCAAGCTCGTCTCAATAATAACAAGTGCAGCAGCAGATAATAAAACGATTAAAAAGAATCCAAACAATCATTTTGTGGTGGTGTCTAAACATTCAAGTCTTAAGGCTAATTAGAACCCATTAGCACATTAAACCCCAGATGAGATTCATTACTAGCTAAGGAACACGTTTCAACCCTCCAGTTGGCATCTTTCCCCGCACAGAAAAATAAAGGAGGGAAAAATGTGAAAGTAAAATAAGTAAAGAAGCATGACCAGAATGATAATTGGTTAAAACTGAAACAGTATATTCAATACCTATGTTCAACGGACCTTGCAAATAACTCTTTCATTATTCTTAATGGAGTCAAGATTGCCCTTAGATGATTTAGTTTCATTAGCCTGTTGCTCCCCCAATACTTCTGCATGTTTAGTCTCTTCTGGTACGGATAGTATGCCGTTCCCGGTGTCATCGGACATTGTGGTTGGAATGGTTGCCGCTGTTGACAGCAGAAAAGACTCTAGAACTTGTCTGACGCAAATTTTGGAAGCAAGGTCGGAGAGGTCGATGCTGAGATGCTGCGATGCGGTGGCTCGGACACTGTATTCTGTGGCTGTTTCAAAGTCAGCATTTTTGAGAATATTCAAGACTGTTTCCTCAATTTTTCTGCGTTTGCTGGCCGGCATATCTTCAATGTTTAGGTTGTGAGGGGAAGAAGATGATGATGAGTAGGAGAGGCGCTTATACGAATCCATAGTTTGGGCAAAAAATGAGGGATGGATGGATTAGTGATTAACTTTGCTGGGGATTTTGTGACTGATTGCTCGAGGATGGAGGAAGAGAGGTCTCATCCGAAAGGGCAGAAAAGGAGAAAAGCGACGAGGGAACGACAGGAAGGTAAACAACAACGCAGTTCAAAATGCGTCGTTTGTATAGGAAACCCCAAAACCACAAAGGGGTTTTTGAAAAAAATTACAGGTTCCACCGAGATTTGAACTCGGGTTACTGGATTCAGAGTCCAATGTCCTAACCGCTAGACCATGGAACCAGATATGGTCAATTGATTCGAATAAAATTATATATTCAAAGAGTTTTTGATATATAAATAATTTATGAAAATATCTCAGAAAACTAACACTCCGATATCCCTTTATATAAGACGTTAAAGGTTGAATGGCTTTTCTCACTTTATAAATCATTTTACATAATTTTAAGAATATTTTATCACAAGTTTCCTATATAACCCTCAACCCTATTTTCTCTCTTTTCATTGTTTTCCTTCCCAAGTCATTTATCATTACCTCTTTTCAAAACTTTTTCAATCCTTTCTCCTCCGAAAAGCTTCCTTTGGCGTAGAAACTTACTCTTGAAGAGGAGAGTCAAATCAGTTTCATATTCCCCTCTTTTCCATTTTTCATCAAAGCTTCTTTGGATTTACGATTTGAACGAGTAACAGAAAATCCAAGGAACTCGTTTTTGAGGAAAAAATATTTGAATCTTTTCAAATTTGGAAGGCAATATGTTTATTTTATTTTTGGCAATCAAAAAAGTCAAATTTAAGTTTATTATTCTAACATGTGCGGAAGATTCCTTTGACATCCTGCATCCCATATTCATCTGCTAAAATTCCCGATTTGAGAACTGAGTAAATCTGAAATCTAAGTAGAAAAAATTTCTAAGTTGTTTCTAAATCAGAAACCTAAAACTTTTATCCCCAATTTTGCAACAAAATCTTTGATCAAATAAAGACTTTGAAGATGCCAAATTAAAGATTGGGCTATTTAATATAATGCTTAAGAGTTTCTATTTTTGAACCTTTGCATTTTGTTTGAGTTGTACAACGGAGGGTAATATGAAATTTTATCATATTTCAATTATGTATTTTTCATCTTGTAAGTTTACCATCAGATGAAGATCTTTTTGTGTTCCTATGATTTTTTGTATTTTATCTATGTAAACTTGTTAACTCATGTGGCTGCAAAGATTGCTCCTGCGGCTAAAAATTTAACTCTATATGTGTTGTAAGTTCATTTTGTTTGCATATTTGAACTTTTCTTGGGTTATCTCTAAATTGTTTACAATGTAATTAAAATTATTAAAGTCCACTGCCATTGATTCTTCTTAATTCTTTTTCTGATGAGGTAGTGTGAAGAAGAGAACTCCTCATGGAACATGATAATGAGATATAACTACTATCTAAATACTATAAGTAGCAACATAATATGAAGTGAATTATTTGAATGTCGGACAAGATAAATAAGCCCGAGTCATAACATAGCAGAACTCGTCAGGTTGCTCTCACAAATTCGAAGCCTCTATTGTAACAAATCCAAATAATAACTCCAATTTAAAAAAACTCCAAAACATTATACATGATTAAATCCTTCTCCCATTTGAACAACAAAACAAAGTATAATTCCAAAGTATAAAATAGGCATTTCAATACAAGAGTTACTAATGCTCAATTTAAACATAAAAACAATCATAACTATTTTCAAAACTCACAATCTTTTAACTAATCCTCGTTTTCTTCACTTCCACTGTCCTTTGAATTTGCATTATAGAACTAATGCTTGAGATAGAAGCCCAATGAGTATAGGTACTTAAAACTTAGAATAAATAAATCATATTCGAATCAAACATAAATTTTCAGAGAAAGTTAATGTCATAAATGCAATTCAGAAAATATCAGGTAGAAAAAAATGTTTCATATTCAAATACTATTACAATTTGGAGTATTTTCTTATTAGGTCCAGGTATGTATATAACTTAATTGGTCAGACAACTGATATCAACCCTAACTGTTTATCCCTCTAGAATGGCCAGACAGACAAATTTGGGCTTTATGACCATTCCCTATGGTGTTCAAACAGAAAATTCAGAATATGTTCCACCAATAAATACATGTGATGCTTGGACCATAATATGTGTTAGTTCTTTCATATATTCCAGATAGTATATTAAAACTTTTTGAAATTATCTAATATAAAGTTTATATACCCAAAACATTTTATTGTTTTACTTAAACAAAGAATAGAAATAATTTAAATTTAAAATGTAATTAGGGAATCTTTAAAGCACATGGAAATGAAAATGGAGCTCAGAAACGATCTATGAATCATCCTGAATCATGATGATGCCTAAAATCATAATCAGAAGGGAAAATTAGATCATTGAAGTGGGTTGTTACTTTGAGGATAACTAAGATGCTTAAGTCAGTATTCAGTTCGATAGATTTTGATTGAATGAGATCCACCCTAAAACTATGTGTCATTCGATAATGTATATCGCATATTGAGTTACCTTGTTAAAATAAATCTCAATTATGTGAAAATAGGCATTTAGGATAATTGTGAGATCATATCCCACCAATTGTTCCTAGAATCGTGGAGTTTTCATAATTTTAGATACCTTACCATGCACGTCTTTGATGTGAGAGCTATGAGCTCGTTAATGACCTTCAAACCAACTTCATGACCTTCTAGAGAATGTCGAGGGTGTCGATGAACCTCTTTAGAAGGTCATGATGAGTGATTTTAAAGCTTGTAGTATGTATAAAGAGCTATAGTTATTAAATCATGGCATGGAAGGTGCATGAGATTGGTCGGAGCTCATTGGATCGAAGGTCAAGGTCTGTTGAGATCTCTCCTAAGCTCATTGGAGGTCAATGACCTAGGAGGTCACTGCCCACTTTCCCCCTCAATAGCAATTTGGACATTTAGGTATTCGAGTAGGCACTTGAGTCCATTTGAGTCGAGTTATTCAGGTCATTCCGGTTCCACCCACCAATAAGAATAATATAATAATGAGGTTACATATTTGTGTTGACAATTATTTTTGAAAATTTAGTCATACAATTTTTGAAGATTTATTGGGATATTGCTGTATTGGTTATTTGCTTTACAGATTGTTCGAATCAGTGGTTGATTTGAATCGGGAGATTATTAAGATCTTTATGATTCTTTAAAGTTATCCTTAAGATTGAGAACTTGTTTGTTTGATATGTATCTCTTAAGATCTCTGAAGTTAGATATTCCTAGATTGATTATCCTAAATTTATAATTCTATATTTATCTAAATTGAATATTTCCTTACCTATTAATATATTGTAATTATCTTTAAGGAATATCTCTTGTATTTTGTTTCACTGCTATCGTTTTTAAATGAGATAAAACTTTGAGTGATCAAGATTGATGATGATGTATCTATTATGATTGGTTAAGTTGGATTAAGCTTCTTAAAAATAAATATTCCTTAGTTGATAATAATGAAGTTATATTTATCTAATTTGTATATTCCCATATTTAATGATATATTGAGATTATCTTTCAAACATGAATATCTCTTATCCTTTTGCATTGCTATCAAGAAAATCTTTGAGTAATAAAGATTGATGAAGATGATTGAGCAACGTGCTGAGAAGTCCATGCTGAAAATCCTTATAAATATTCGGAAGAATATTTATGGTAGCAGAACTCAAGAGGAGTTTCTCTACTTCACTATCGCAAACTGTCACTGGCGTATCACGGGAGTGTTATAACGGTTCTTGTGGAACAGTTTCAGAACTCAGGGGGAGTTCGGCTTTGGGAGAAACTTTGTCATCTTCAGAGGGATTTTAGAAGATGTTGCGATATATGCAAGAAGGATTCTTACCGTGAGTTTGTAAGGTAAAACTTTGTATAGGGTAGTAATAGAGTAGAGGGATTCTATTGTTCTATACTATATCTATTATAATGTTTTTATCTTAGTGTATTTTTTAGATGGACTTAACCTTGAGAACGTAGTCTAATATTGGATTTGTTTCAATGAGGTTAATCTCGTTAAATCTTGATGTTCATTTATTTTCTACAAGTATTTACATATTCAGTATATTACGTATATTATTAATAGAAACAAAAGATTCTTTCGAATGATATTAATATAATATTAATAATATTTATAAATTGAAAGGAATAAAAATAAAGACAGTCATCTGGTCAATAGAATTCCCAACAAAACATATAATTTTTTTTTTTTTTAAGTTTCAATACAGTAGGAAGTATGAAACGAAAAGGGCCAAAAGTTTAAAATAAAAAGTTTCTGCAATTTCTCGATTCTCGTGTGTTGAAATTTAATTCAATCTGCCAGTAAAGTATATCCTTACAAAATCCTGCCACTTTTATGTACTTTTATATTAGTTTTTTTTTTTATTATAATATTTTTTTATATTAGTTGTAAACCAGGCAGACAGAGTTCTACACGGAATTTAGAAAACTAATACCACCTCTATTCTAAAATATAAATCATTAACCGTTTTACGTGAATTAAATACTCTTAAAAATAATTATATTAAGTCAATAATGCTCATTCTCTCTCCTCAATAATTACAATTATCTTTCTTTATAATAACTGAAAAATAATATTAATTGAGGGCAAGAATAAAAAAAGTATCATAATTATATCTTGATACTCGAAAAATAACTAATATTGAAGGATCAGAAAAAAGTCTAAATCGACTTATATTGTGGGATATGGAGTATATCTGAAGTTTATTTAATTTTATTTTAAAGATTCCAAACCACACTCTATTATAGTAGGAATTCCCAAAAATATCCAAATTGAATTTGAGTATTTCAATTATACCCAATTTTTGAAATAATTTCAATTGTACCCAAATGGATAAGTAATTTTTCACTAACTACCCAATTTTTACTGGTTAATCCAATTTGAAATATCTGATCAAATTGAAAAGACAAAACTGCCCTCAACCCCCTTCAACTTTCAAAGCTTCTCCTTCCTTCCTTCCACTCCTGTTCATTCGAACCTCTTGAGTTATTCTCCAATCCCTTATTTGTCACTCCTATTTCTGCTAGTCGCCAACGTCGAAGAAGTAATTAAGCGGATAAAGAGAAGTCATCTTTTTTAACCCAAAAACATTCTTCTTTCTTGAACCCTTCTAACTTTGGGAAAAATCGAACACTCAACCCCAAGCCCAAACAACAGCCTAGCTTCTGCTAGAGCCTCCATTGTCGGAGAAGAAGCTAGCAAGTCACCTTTGTAGCCATTGTTACCTTCGAACTTCGACATCGCAGCTACATGTATGTTTCCATTGCGTCCATTTGTTTTTTTCTTTTTTATGTAATAATTCGATAATCATTTATACTTTTGAATTGATAGTAATGCGGTCCTTTAAATATTTATGAGATTGTGTGGATTGTACTTTGAACTATTTTTTCTTTTGTTGTGTATGAATTCGAACTGTAACATGCTTTGTTTTTTTTTTTTATTTGTTTGGCTTTTTTTCTTATGAATTTTGTTGAGAATGAAGAAATTTTAAGCCTATTTGGATGAAAAATAGTTAGATAAACAATTGGGGACGTTGAAATGGGATTTGGAAATGGGAAAGTAGCTCTTCTAGGTTGAAATGGTGGAAGGTTGGGATTAAGTTGTTGAAGGTCGGGATAATTAACAAAAGGTTGGAATTATTCTATCGATGGTCGAAATGACCTTCGATAGAATAGTTTCAACTTTCGGAGGATTGTTATTCTTCAAAAGTCAGGATTGATTGGCGGAATCCTAAGTTGGCCGAAACATTGGTTGATTCTTGAGTTTTAAATGACCTTCGACAGAATAATTCCGACTTTTCAGGGATTATCTTGACCTTCGGTGGATTACTATTATTATTATATTTTAAATAATATTATAATATTATAATTATTATTAAATTTTAAATTAAATAATAATAGTAATTATTATTAAATTTAAATTAATATCATAATTATTATTATTAAATTTTAAATAATATTAAATAATTATTATTATTAAATTTTAAATTACATAAAAATGAATATTATTATTATTAAATTTAAATTAATTAAAATTAAAATTATTATCATTATTAAATTTTAAATTACATAAAAATGAATATTATTATTATTAAATTTAAATTAATTAAAATTAAAATTAAAATTATTATTATTATTATTAAATTTTAAATTACATAAAAATTAAATTATCACTATATTCTACAATGACTTAATTATACAATGTACTAAATATTATCAATGTATAGTATAATTTGGTTATACAATATACTCTAATACTATATATTTTATAATGATTGTAGATTATTTTATTTTTTTATAAATAAAAATACATTGTACTTTATATTATTTTAAATATTATTAAAATATTATAATTATTATTAAATTTTAAATTAACTAAAAATTAATATTACTAATAATAATAATAATAATAATAATAATAATAATAATATTATTATTATTATTATTATTAATATTATTAAATTTATATTAATATCATTATTATTATGAAATTTTAAATAATATTATTATAAAATATTAAATTACCTAAAAATGAATATTTTTATTAATATTAAATTTAAATTAATTTAATTTATTATCATCATTATTATTAAATTTTAAATTATATAAAAATTAAATTATCACTATACTCTACAATGACTTAATTATTCAATGTCCTAAATACTATCAGTGTATAATATAATTTGGTTATACAATGTACTTTAATACTCTATATTTTATAATGATTGTCATATAGATTATTTTTTTTTATAAATAAAAATACATTGTACTTTATGTATATTTTGCTAGATATTATTTCTTCATATCTCGTCAAATTCTTATTTTTACGTGATTGTGATTTCATGACAGTGTCAGTCCATCTTTTAGAGATAAAATGCTTTTAAGTTTTCTTGATGAATTTTTAGGCCGAAGGAAATTTGGATGAGGTAGCATACTTGAGATCACCAAGTAAGATTATACTCTAAAATTTCAATCGTGCAAGGTAGGCTTTTAAAGAGTTTGAAAAAGCAATCACTTCATCCCCATTGCGTATCAATCCTATGGCAGTCAACCAATGATTAATGGCAGCCATACCTCCATAATAATTCTATCTTCTTATTGTTCCCATAAGTTCTGTTTTCTTGCTGCAAAGTTTGATTTATCTATTTCCAAAGCTATTGAGGTTGATTCCTCTTGGAAGTTACTACTGCAAATTTCATAGCCTTATCTTCAGTAAAAAGTATGTAAGATGGTTGTTAAATCATTTGAAGATGTAAAATAAAGTATAAGAAGAGCCCGCCAGAAGGTATGATAAAAAAACACACTACTTCTTTCTTTCTGCCTTCTAAAGCATAAACCAAGCATGTATTTAGCAGTTCTTAGGTTCATAATTATACAATGAGTGAAAAGACCACTAAATCAGAACTCCATTAGACTTGCAAGATGACCTAGCAATTGAGTTTATAAACCACTTCTAGAGTGTAAACCTTGACAACTAGTGGATACATGGTACATGTCTAGCTTTGGCAAAAATGCATCATGTGCAGTGTGATGGGCCTGATCTAGAATAGTTGGTTGCTCCAAGGGGAACTTGTATGCCATTGGACTGATTTGGAATGAAAATCCCGGAATAGAAAGAGTGAGGATAAATAAGCTATGAGTTTTTTAAGTAGAGAAGACGGCCAAAACAATAGCCAGAATACTGCTTGAACTTGAGCCCTCCAAAAATCCATCCCATGACATTGTTTTCTGGAAATCACAAGAAAATAAACAAAGGGATCATCAAAAAAATAATAAAGGGCAATTTGAATCAAACCTTTTCAACATTTAACTTAGTCTTGAATGAAAAGTCTTCTCACAAAAGAAAAATAGCTTCTTTTCTTCCCATCGAAAAGTTCACAACACTCCTGATGTTAAAAGTAAATCATCTAGGAACCCAGAATGTGTACATGTAGAGAATTGAAACCTTTAGAAGCTGATGGAATCATGGAATTGTTTATCCTTATGAATAAATAGAGACTAATTAAAAAAAAAAAAAATCCATAGCTTTGCATTGAAATTAAGAAAGAAACCCTAGGCAAATCTAAGAGACTAATTCAGAATTTTATTTTATTTATTTCTTTGCAATAAAAGAAGTGCATCATTTTTCTTAAGTCACTCTTCTTGAGAGAAGAATAACCTAAAACATTCTTCTATCTAGAACATATCCTCCACTGTCCTTAGAAAACTTTTAACTTGTACCAACTTTGACAAGGTAAAAACAGAAATTTATATAAGATAGTAAAAATGAGTAAAAAAATTCTCACAGCCAATGAATTTACATAATTAAAATGACATTCCACCTCTAAGATAGAAGACATTGAACATCTTGGACTAGTGTTCGATCACAAAAAATTTGAGTTAGTAGGCGTCCTTCTCTTAGGAATCTTTCTTTGTTGATATAAGGAATTTTCTACTTTTTAGATCCATGATTTTTCATTATCTCAATCATTCATAATTGCAGTGTCAAGAAAATAAAATTAGAATTTTCCACTGAAAACTCTTCAAATGAATTTGCAACACCTTAAACATGCTCATCTACGGTTTTTGAAATACACTTTTCCTGCTATGATCGTATAGCTCGAAAAAACCTAAGATCTAAAACATTTACATCAAGAGAATTTGGTGTTTGATTCATCAATCAAATATCAAAACCATCATTTGTGGCAACCTTAATAAATTCTGCATCATTTGGATTGATGTGTGTCCTGCAATTATCTTGTTGAAAAAATATAGGACCATTTGAATCTTTTGACCATCTCTCTTTGAAAGCCGATATAGTTTTCACACTCATAAAAGATTTTATTAAATTCCTATTAATAGATGGTATTGCGTTTGTCTCAATAGTTCCAGTTATACGATTTGTATTATTTCACTTTGCCGGTTCCTTAATTGTGAAAAGTGTTACCTATCTTTCCAGATATTTCCATTAGCATCGAATCTTGGTTGAGTCAAAGAAGCTAAGAACATGACCTTTGGAATGAAATTCCTGCTCTTATACATTCGCAAAGGATTTCATTCATCCTTTAAAAGATAATAAGTTCCTTTCTTTTTCCGATGAGTACCCAAACTATCCCTATCAAGCATTGAGATATAAAAGTTCATTCTAACTTTTTTTTTCTTTCTTCAAATATAGTTTTATCTGATTTGAATGTCTCCTTAATATACCCAAAGACACACACCGTGACAATGAAGTCTTGTTAGTACCCAAAACTTTACCAAGAGATCAAATAGTTGTTTGATGATTTAAAGGTATCTCTTGAACATGGCTAATATCAATTTCAATCCTTTTATGCCCACAATTTTTCATCTTCCTATGAGCAACTTCACTATTTCTCTAAATCCATTTTCTTGGACTTGTTTCCAAATATGTTGTACTATATGCATATTTGTAGAAAATAATGAAGCAACCTTTTTCTTTGTATTACATTTGAATTTCCCTATTAATGCATCTCATCAATAAATCTACATAGATACATCATCGTCGATCATTAGATAAAAACATCCATTTAGATATGACTGTATTTTGATATACTATAATTATATTCTGATCATCACAAGGCTTACTATGCTTTATTTTTTTTTTATACTCATGCCTACTAGGTTATAAGTCCCTGACCTAAAGCATCATTAACAATTCCACCATCTTGGTAGTTTATTAGCATATTGTGTTCTTTCACGTGCAAGAAACAAGAAATTCAACTTAAGTCCAAATCTCAAACCTTGAACAGACAGTTATAAGTATATCAGTTTTGTCTAAATTTATCCATTTCAATATTTCAGACAAACTTGGGAAATTATTGAATATGTGTCTCTCTATTGACATTCCTTTCCCAATATAATCGGGTAACTAAACCAATCAATCTTCTCCCTCCCCCCCGAAATCAGATCCCTCTATCATTATTGATTCTAAGGCACGATTGTGTGCCTTTAGCACTACTAAAGTTTCTCTCCAGAAGCTTCCAACTTTCTAAGAAACCATTAAAAAAACCCTAAACCATTGGATAGTTCAGTACATATACAACAATCTGTAAGACTCAAAATCAAGTCCTTAATCCCCTAGATTGATGCATAAATGAAATAGGGACATACCTGATGTCGATTCC